>JAHUYU010002675.1:0-18253 GCA_030439765.1 Tripidium arundinaceum | reverse complement strand
TTCGTTCACGTGTGTAGTAGGGACATCCATACTTGATCTTGTATGAATTGGACGATTCTATCACAGCTGGTAGTCGGGCAGATTAAGCAAATACGCATCACATACACGGAGTTGCAGCGGAAATAATATTACAAAAGAGTTCAGAAATAATAGTACAAGTTTGGGTTCCAAACCAAATATTGAAAACAACATAGCTTTCAAATGATTACAATAACATAAGTTTCGAATACATTGCTAGCATAAGTGACATCCTCTGACAAAAGCATACAGATAGGAATGCTATATAGAATCACCGAGCCCACCGGCGGTTAGCCACCATCTTCAACAGGCTGAGAACTTTACCTGCAGCATGGTGGGATAAACCCTGAGTACTCGAATGTACTCAGCTAGACTTACCCGACAGGAGAGAAATAAAAAGACTCTCAAGGATATGCAAGGCTTATTTAGTGGAGTTGGTTGGACAGCATAACTTTGCAAAAGTGCATTACTATTGTGAGTCCTTATCTTTGTTGACGATAGTTAACAACATGCCATTCCATTTAGATCCACCCAAAAATGTTTAACTCCTACACTGGGAGTGAACACCAAAAACATGCTTGATAGGATTTTTCCATCTACCCAATCACCCCATTGCCACAAAATAAAGCTCCAATATTCTTGTTGTTATCTCTCAAAATTCTGTTACAGAAAGAGGCTTGGGCTGTATAAAAAAAATAGACAGAAAAAATTACTAAGCTAGAAGAATGGCGAGAGAAGGCCTATCATAGTGCCAGAATTTATAAAGAAAGAACAAAAAGATGGCACGATCACCGAATCCAGATAAAAGAATTCAAGAAGGGAGACAATGTTCTGCTCTTCAATTCTCGAGTCAAGCTCTTCGGTGAAGGAAAACTTCGCAGCAAGTGGAACAGACCATACACCGTCATCGACACCTCAACTCACGGAGCAATCACTATTAAAGACAATAACGGTAACATTTTTAAAGTTAATGGTCAACGTTTAAAAGTTTTCCTAGAGCCTTCTGAAGTAAATCAAGAAATTGACATGATAGAATTAATTGATTTTCATAACTATGAGCTAAGCTAAAATTTGATTTAAAAACATGTCAATTTGAATGTTGTTGTAATAACTATTCTACCCTCACTAGAAATTGATAAAAACAAAAATAAAATACGAAATTAAGCATAAAAGTAACTGTGCATAATTATAGAAATAATTTTCCATGATTATCTTTTGGATTAATGCTAATCAATCAATTATCCACGTAAATAAAAATGGGTAACCAAGATAATCTGGAATATCTTGCATGCATAAGTCGGTGGGAGAAAACTTGGCCAGGGGGGACGCACCCAGGGTGCGGCCGATCCCTAAGTACGGCCGCCCCACCAGTCAGCCATTTCGTGTTCATCTTTTGTGGGAAGTAAAGAGGAAGGCACCCGCTGGAGAAGGAAATAGAAAGACACATAGATCGTCCAATGTAACGCCTACGGGCAACATAAGATCATGTAGAAACTCTGTAAAAACCGTTGTACCAAGTCGTAGTCATACGATTATAGGCATTAGAAAACCCGAGGGAGGATACGGTAAGGTGCTTCTGCACAAGAAAATGGCAGAACCTTCCGTCTTGGAGAAGGGGAAGGAGCCTGCATCCTCTAGTTCTGCACCGCTCATATTCAAGAGGCGCAACCCGCCTCCAGTCCTTAGGTCGTGCCGGCTCATTGATAGCGATGATGACGAGCCTGAGCCACCTAAGGGACCGAGTATTGAGTCGCTCAACAATAAGATAGAGTGACTACACAGACTATGTAGGAGGTTCAATCAAGAACTCACTGAGAGTCGCGTCCAGATCCATGACCTGAACGATGAATTAGTCACGCTCCGTTTCGGGCTTAGGCGTAGAATCAAGAAATTAGCTAGAGCCATCGGGTGTGAGGAAATCCTTAATCCTCAGGTCTAGAGCATGATCCTCAAGAATAAGCATAGGCGCCTTTTATTTGTTTACTTTTCAAGTTTAAATTTCCAATCTTGTAAGGGCCTATGCTTATTCTTGAGGATCATGCTCTAGACCTGAGGATTAAGGATTTCCTCACACCCGATGGCTCTAGCTAATTTCTTGATTCTACGCCTAAGCCCGAAACGGAGCGTGACTAATTCATCGTTCAGGTCATGGATCTGGACGCGACTCTCAGTGAGTTCTTGATTGAACCTCCTACATAGTCTGTGTAGTCACTCTATCTTATTGTTGAGCGACTCAATACTCGGTCCCTTAGGTGGCTCAGGCTCGTCATCATCGCTATCAATGAGCCGGCACGACCTAAGGACTGGAGGCGGGTTGCGCCTCTTGAATATGAGCGGTGCAGAACTAGAGGATGCAGGCTCCTTCCCCTTCTCCAAGACGGAAGGTTCTGCCATTTTCTTGTGCAGAAGCACCTTACCGTATCCTCCCTCGGGTTTTCTAATGCCTATAATCGTATGACTACGACTTGGTACAACGGTTTTTACAGAGTTTCTACATGATCTTATGTTGCCCGTAGGCGTTACATTGGACGATCTATGTGTCTTTCTATTTCCTTCTCCAGCGGGTGCCTTCCTCTTTACTTCCCACAAAAGATGAACACGAAATGGCTGACTGGTGGGGCGGCCGTACTTAGGGATCGGCCGCACCCTGGGTGCGTCCCCCCTGGCCAAGTTTTCTCCCACCGACTTATGCATGCAAGATATTCCAGATTATCTTGGTTACCCATTTTTATTTACGTGGATAATTGATTGATTAGCATTAATCCAAAAGATAATCATGGAAAATTATTTCTATAATTATGCACAGTTACTTTTATGCTTAATTTCGTATTTTATTTTTGTTTTTATCAATTTCTAGTGAGGGTAGAATAGTTATTACAACAACATTCAAATTGACATGTTTTTAAATCAAATTTTAGCTTAGCTCATAGTTATGAAAATCAATTAATTCTATCATGTCAATTTCTTGATTTACTTCAGAAGGCTCTAGGAAAACTTTTAAACGTTGACCATTAACTTTAAAAATGTTACCGTTATTGTCTTTAATAGTGATTGCTCCGTGAGTTGAGGTGTCGATGACGGTGTATGGTCTGTTCCACTTGCTGCGAAGTTTTCCTTCACCGAAGAGCTTGACTCGAGAATTGAAGAGCAGAACATTGTCTCCCTTCTTGAATTCTTTTATCTGGATTCGGTGATCGTGCCATCTTTTTGTTCTTTCTTTATAAATTCTGGCACTATGATAGGCCTTCTCTCGCCATTCTTCTAGCTTAGTAATTTTTTCTGTCTATTTTTTTTATACAGCCCAAGCCTCTTTCTGTAACAGAATTTTGAGAGATAACAACAAGAATATTGGAGCTTTATTTTGTGGCAATGGGGTGATTGGGTAGATGGAAAAATCCTATCAAGCATGTTTTTGGTGTTCACTCCCAGTGTAGGAGTTAAACATTTTTGGGTGGATCTAAATGGAATGGCATGTTGTTAACTATCGTCAACAAAGATAAGGACTCACAATAGTAATGCACTTTTGCAAAGTTATGCTGTCCAACCAACTCCACTAAATAAGCCTTGCATATCCTTGAGAGTCTTTTTATTTCTCTCCTGTCGGGTAAGTCTAGCTGAGTACATTCGAGTACTCAGGGTTTATCCCACCATGCTGCAGGTAAAGTTCTCAGCCTGTTGAAGATGGTGGCTAACCGCCGGTGGGCTCGGTGATTCTATATAGCATTCCTATCTGTATGCTTTTGTCAGAGGATGTCACTTATGCTAGCAATGTATTCGAAACTTATGTTATTGTAATCATTTGAAAGCTATGTTGTTTTCAATATTTGGTTTGGAACCCAAACTTGTACTATTATTTCTGAACTCTTTTGTAATATTATTTCCGCTGCAACTCCGTGTATGTGATGCGTATTTGCTTAATCATGCGATCTTGGTTGTGAAGTTGATTTATCGAGGTCTTTCGTGACACTTGGTGGACTACCGGGTTTATATAAGTGAAAGTATGTTCGTGTCAACGTGTGTAGTAGGGACATCCATACTTGATCTTGTATGAATTGGACGATTCTATCACAGCTGGTGTCGGAGCAAGATTAAGCATAATACTATCATTTACATAGTTTTAAAGACAATGTTTTGGTTTTAAAAGCCTATTTGGACTAGAACTTTAGCTACAGGCAAATTTTTCAAAACTAATTTGCTAAACTATGCTAGCGACAACCTTCGTTAAGCCCAATTAAGGACTACTAGGTGGCTTAAGTAAACTATCACTGACTTTGGGGAAGTTACTTCACTGCAATTTCTATTTCGTCGTCCATGCGGCGTGTTATTGTATTGATGCCATTCACTTGAATGGTAATGTGTGGATCAATGTACCCCTACACCCAGGTAAAAAGGTGAGTTGTGAGTGCATGGCCGCAAGATGCTATCATGCGGTCTAGGGGAGAGCTAGCTTTCGTACTGAAATATATATGTCTCATATATATACGGAAGTATTTAATTGTGGGTTAGTATCCAACTTCGGGTAGCTTTGATACTTACATGTATGTATATGGGTATATATATATGTGGAAATATTTAGAATGCAACCTAGAGACCAGACTTTTGATTCTTGTATACATATATATCATTGTGGGGTTAGGCTGAAATGAAATCTTCTACAGGTACGCTAACCACGAATGCATAGATTGAATGTAGCTGATGACTAGCTATATATCGAGAGAGTACTGTTGGCGGTTACTAATGACTAATATTTACGCCAACATTTATCTAAAATTAATAAAAATGACCACCAAACTATAGTGATAGGTGTTTATACTAACTATTTCCACTAGTTTTGGTGTATCATGTATTTTATGCAGGAATAATGGAAAAGCATATAAAGTTGGGCTCAAAATAATCAATTTCATCTTCCTGGACCAATATAAATGAGGAGAAATCAAGAGAAGGCAATTTCGTGCTCGATCCAAGGTGAACAACCGACATGGAAGAAGTCCAGGCCCATCTAAGAACCCACCAGACAAAGTCGGTGGCAAGAGGGGCCACCAAAGGGTCAGCCGACCCCCTGGTGCGGCTGCCCCCCTAGCACCGCCTCTGGTGACCGACCTTCGCGTGGTGGTTCATTGATGGTTCCTAAGGTCGGCTACATGGGGAATACGCTTCTTCATCGCCTTGGTGCGACTATTTAAAGACTTCAAATTCTTCTCAATAGGAGAACATCATAAGATTATAAGGTAATAGAACTCCACATTGTATCATTAGATTAGTAGCAAGAGAGGGAAGAGTTGAAGTAGTACCGGAGTTATCGATTACCTCTTCAAGAGTTCTAGTTCTAGTTCTAGTTCTAGTTCATCTTCAAGAAGGATCACCGGGCTTGTCGGCTTCTTCTACTTGTACCTCTACGATCCAAGTTCTAATTGGAGAACAAGGTTCGTGTTTATCTTTATTTCAAGTGTTTGATTCATCTGATTATAATCTTCAAGTTGAAATCTTTGATGTTTGGGGGATTGACTATATGGGACCATTCCCAAAGTCATTAGACTGTGAGTACATCTTGGTTGTTGTAGATTATGTCTCCAAGTGGGTAGAAGCAATGCCTTGCAGAGCTGCTGATGCCAAACATTCAAGAAAGATGTTTCATGAAGTGATATTTCCTCGATTCGGAACACCAAGAATGGTAATTAGTGACGGAGGATCACACTTTGTGGATAACACATTCAGTGCTTTCTTAAGAGAACATGGCGCAAAGCACAACATTGCTACTCCTTACCACTCGCAGACAAGTGGGCAAGCAAAAACATCCAATAAGCAAATAAAGATCATCCTTCAGAAAACAGTGAATGACATGGGGAAAGGATGGAAATCTAAGCTACCTGATGCACTCTAGGCATACAGGACAGCTTATAAAACCCCCATAGGCATGTCACCATTCCAGTTGGTCTATGGAAAGATCTGCCACTTACCAGTGGAACTTGAACATCGAGCTCACTGGGCCATAAAAACCTGGAACATGGATTTGAAGCTAGCTGGCAAAAATAGACAGAAAAAATTACTAAGCTAGAAGAATGGCGAGAGAAGGCCTATCATAGTGCCAGAATTTATAAAGAAAGAACAAAAAGATGGCACGATCACCGAATCCAGATAAAAGAATTCAAGAAGGGAGACAATGTTCTGCTCTTCAATTCTCGAGTCAAGCTCTTCGGTGAAGGAAAACTTCGCAGCAAGTGGAACAGACCATACACCGTCATCGACACCTCAACTCACGGAGCAATCACTATTAAAGACAATAACGGTAACATTTTTAAAGTTAATGGTCAACGTTTAAAAGTTTTCCTAGAGCCTTCTGAAGTAAATCAAGAAATTGACATGATAGAATTAATTGATTTTCATAACTATGAGCTAAGCTAAAATTTGATTTAAAAACATGTCAATTTGAATGTTGTTGTAATAACTATTCTACCCTCACTAGAAATTGATAAAAACAAAAATAAAATACGAAATTAAGCATAAAAGTAACTGTGCATAATTATAGAAATAATTTTCCATGATTATCTTTTGGATTAATGCTAATCAATCAATTATCCACGTAAATAAAAATGGGTAACCAAGATAATCTGGAATATCTTGCATGCATAAGTCGGTGGGAGAAAACTTGGCCAGGGGGGACGCACCCAGGGTGCGGCCGATCCCTAAGTACGGCCGCCCCACCAGTCAGCCATTTCGTGTTCATCTTTTGTGGGAAGTAAAGAGGAAGGCACCCGCTGGAGAAGGAAATAGAAAGACACATAGATCGTCCAATGTAACGCCTACGGGCAACATAAGATCATGTAGAAACTCTGTAAAAACCGTTGTACCAAGTCGTAGTCATACGATTATAGGCATTAGAAAACCCGAGGGAGGATACGGTAAGGTGCTTCTGCACAAGAAAATGGCAGAACCTTCCGTCTTGGAGAAGGGGAAGGAGCCTGCATCCTCTAGTTCTGCACCGCTCATATTCAAGAGGCGCAACCCGCCTCCAGTCCTTAGGTCGTGCCGGCTCATTGATAGCGATGATGACGAGCCTGAGCCACCTAAGGGACCGAGTATTGAGTCGCTCAACAATAAGATAGAGTGACTACACAGACTATGTAGGAGGTTCAATCAAGAACTCACTGAGAGTCGCGTCCAGATCCATGACCTGAACGATGAATTAGTCACGCTCCGTTTCGGGCTTAGGCGTAGAATCAAGAAATTAGCTAGAGCCATCGGGTGTGAGGAAATCCTTAATCCTCAGGTCTAGAGCATGATCCTCAAGAATAAGCATAGGCGCCTTTTATTTGTTTACTTTTCAAGTTTAAATTTCCAATCTTGTAAGGGCCTATGAATTAATAAAAAGTTTTTATTATTATATTACTGTCTATATTTGTCTTTTGTATATTCTTGTGCAATTATTTAAAGACAGGAGAGAAATAAAAAGACTCTCAAGGATATGCAAGGCTTATTTAGTGGAGTTGGTTGGACAGCATAACTTTGCAAAAGTGCATTACTATTGTGAGTCCTTATCTTTGTTGACGATAGTTAACAACATGCCATTCCATTTAGATCCACCCAAAAATGTTTAACTCCTACACTGGGAGTGAACACCAAAAACATGCTTGATAGGATTTTTCCATCTACCCAATCACCCCATTGCCACAAAATAAAGCTCCAATATTCTTGTTGTTATCTCTCAAAATTCTGTTACAGAAAGAGGCTTGGGCTGTATAAAAAAAATAGACAAGTGTCTGAAGTATCTAAAAAATGGGTGCAAAGTTGCCCCGCAGTGAGAGAGAGAAAACAATGGGAACTTTGATTCCCGCCATGAGTGAAAAAAAAGAAGAAAAAGAAAAAGAAAGAGCACGGCCCCGGTTCTCTTAATTGTTTTCAAGCTCCAAAAAGAGAGAAATATTCCAAGGAGCAAAGCAGAATTAGGCTTTCACCCTTATCACCATTTACCCCACTCATATCCACTCCACATACATACTTGCAAAGCATCTATTGTAAAGTCAAACAATGGATCCAGAGAAACGAGTCATACAATCAAATCAAGATGTGCATGTGTGTGGATATGTATGTGGAGTGGATATGAGTGGGGTAAATGGTGATAAGGGTGAAAGCCTAATTCTGCTTTGCTCCTTGGAATATTTCTCTCTTTTTGGAGCTTGAAAACAATTAAGAGAACCGGGGCCGTGCTCTTTCTTTTTCTTTTTCTTCTTTTTTTTCACTCATGGCGGGAATCAAAGTTCCCATTGTTTTCTCTCTCTCACTGCGGGGCAACTTTGCACCCATTTTTTAGATACTTCAGACACTTGTCTATTTTTTTTATACAGCCCAAGCCTCTTTCTGTAACAGAATTTTGAGAGATAACAACAAGAATATTGGAGCTTTATTTTGTGGCAATGGGGTGATTGGGTAGATGGAAAAATCCTATCAAGCATGTTTTTGGTGTTCACTCCCAGTGTAGGAGTTAAACATTTTTGGGTGGATCTAAATGGAATGGCATGTTGTTAACTATCGTCAACAAAGATAAGGACTCACAATAGTAATGCACTTTTGCAAAGTTATGCTGTCCAACCAACTCCACTAAATAAGCCTTGCATATCCTTGAGAGTCTTTTTATTTCTCTCCTGTCTTTAAATAATTGCACAAGAATATACAAAAGACAAATATAGACAGTAATATAATAATAAAAACTTTTTATTAATTCATAGGCCCTTACAAGATTGGAAATTTAAACTTGAAAAGTAAACAAATAAAAGGCGCCTATGCTTATTCTTGAGGATCATGCTCTAGACCTGAGGATTAAGGATTTCCTCACACCCGATGGCTCTAGCTAATTTCTTGATTCTACGCCTAAGCCCGAAACGGAGCGTGACTAATTCATCGTTCAGGTCATGGATCTGGACGCGACTCTCAGTGAGTTCTTGATTGAACCTCCTACATAGTCTGTGTAGTCACTCTATCTTATTGTTGAGCGACTCAATACTCGGTCCCTTAGGTGGCTCAGGCTCGTCATCATCGCTATCAATGAGCCGGCACGACCTAAGGACTGGAGGCGGGTTGCGCCTCTTGAATATGAGCGGTGCAGAACTAGAGGATGCAGGCTCCTTCCCCTTCTCCAAGACGGAAGGTTCTGCCATTTTCTTGTGCAGAAGCACCTTACCGTATCCTCCCTCGGGTTTTCTAATGCCTATAATCGTATGACTACGACTTGGTACAACGGTTTTTACAGAGTTTCTACATGATCTTATGTTGCCCGTAGGCGTTACATTGGACGATCTATGTGTCTTTCTATTTCCTTCTCCAGCGGGTGCCTTCCTCTTTACTTCCCACAAAAGATGAACACGAAATGGCTGACTGGTGGGGCGGCCGTACTTAGGGATCGGCCGCACCCTGGGTGCGTCCCCCCTGGCCAAGTTTTCTCCCACCGACTTATGCATGCAAGATATTCCAGATTATCTTGGTTACCCATTTTTATTTACGTGGATAATTGATTGATTAGCATTAATCCAAAAGATAATCATGGAAAATTATTTCTATAATTATGCACAGTTACTTTTATGCTTAATTTCGTATTTTATTTTTGTTTTTATCAATTTCTAGTGAGGGTAGAATAGTTATTACAACAACATTCAAATTGACATGTTTTTAAATCAAATTTTAGCTTAGCTCATAGTTATGAAAATCAATTAATTCTATCATGTCAATTTCTTGATTTACTTCAGAAGGCTCTAGGAAAACTTTTAAACGTTGACCATTAACTTTAAAAATGTTACCGTTATTGTCTTTAATAGTGATTGCTCCGTGAGTTGAGGTGTCGATGACGGTGTATGGTCTGTTCCACTTGCTGCGAAGTTTTCCTTCACCGAAGAGCTTGACTCGAGAATTGAAGAGCAGAACATTGTCTCCCTTCTTGAATTCTTTTATCTGGATTCGGTGATCGTGCCATCTTTTTGTTCTTTCTTTATAAATTCTGGCACTATGATAGGCCTTCTCTCGCCATTCTTCTAGCTTAGTAATTTTTTCTGTCTATTTTTGCCAGCTAGCTTCAAATCCATGTTCCAGGTTTTTATGGCCCAGTGAGCTCGATGTTCAAGTTCCACTGGTAAGTGGCAGATCTTTCCATAGACCAACTGGAATGGTGACATGCCTATGGGGGTTTTATAAGCTGTCCTGTATGCCTAGAGTGCATCAGGTAGCTTAGATTTCCATCCTTTCCCCATGTCATTCACTGTTTTCTGAAGGATGATCTTTATTTGCTTATTGGATGTTTTTGCTTGCCCACTTGTCTGCGAGTGGTAAGGAGTAGCAATGTTGTGCTTTGCGCCATGTTCTCTTAAGAAAGCACTGAATGTGTTATCCACAAAGTGTGATCCTCCGTCACTAATTACCATTCTTGGTGTTCCGAATCGAGGAAATATCACTTCATGAAACATCTTTCTTGAATGTTTGGCATCAGCAGCTCTGCAAGGCATTGCTTCTACCCACTTGGAGACATAATCTACAACAACCAAGATGTACTCACAGTCTAATGACTTTGGGAATGGTCCCATATAGTCAATCCCCCAAACATCAAAGATTTCAACTTGAAGATTATAATCAGATGAATCAAACACTTGAAATAAAGATAAACACGAACCTTGTTCTCCAATTAGAACTTGGATCGTAGAGGTACAAGTAGAAGAAGCCGACAAGCCCGGTGATCCTTCTTGAAGATGAACTAGAACTAGAACTAGAACTAGAACTCTTGAAGAGGTAATCGATAACTCCGGTACTACTTCAACTCTTCCCTCTCTTGCTACTAATCTAATGATACAATGTGGAGTTCTATTACCTTATAATCTTATGATGTTCTCCTATTGAGAAGAATTTGAAGTCTTTAAATAGTCGCACCAAGGCGATGAAGAAGCGTATTCCCCATGTAGCCGACCTTAGGAACCATCAATGAACCACCACGCGAAGGTCGGTCACCAGAGGCGGTGCTAGGGGGGCAGCCGCACCAGGGGGTCGGCTGACCCTTTGGTGGCCCCTCTTGCCACCGACTTTGTCTGGTGGGTTCTTAGATGGGCCTGGACTTCTTCCATGTCGGTTGTTCACCTTGGATCGAGCACGAAATTGCCTTCTCTTGATTTCTCCTCATTTATATTGGTCCAGGAAGATGAAATTGATTATTTTGAGCCCAACTTTATATGCTTTTCCATTATTCCTGCATAAAATACATGATACACCAAAACTAGTGGAAATAGTTAGTATAAACACCTATCACTATAGTTTGGTGGTCATTTTTATTAATTTTAGATAAATGTTGGCGTAAATATTAGTCATTAGTAACCGCCAACAGTACTCTCTCGATATATAGCTAGTCATCAGCTACATTCAATCTATGCATTCGTGGTTAGCGTACCTGTAGAAGATTTCATTTCAGCCTAACCCCACAATGATATATATGTATACAAGAATCAAAAGTCTGGTCTCTAGGTTGCATTCTAAATATTTCCACATATATATATACCCATATACATACATGTAAGTATCAAAGCTACCCGAAGTTGGATACTAACCCACAATTAAATACTTCCGTATATATATGAGACATATATATTTCAGTACGAAAGCTAGCTCTCCCCTAGACCGCATGATAGCATCTTGCGGCCATGCACTCACAACTCACCTTTTTACCTGGGTGTAGGGGTACATTGATCCACACATTACCATTCAAGTGAATGGCATCAATACAATAACACGCCGCATGGACGACGAAATAGAAATTGCAGTGAAGTAACTTCCCCAAAGTCAGTGATAGTTTACTTAAGCCACCTAGTAGTCCTTAATTGGGCTTAACGAAGGTTGTCGCTAGCATAGTTTAGCAAATTAGTTTTGAAAAATTTGCCTGTAGCTAAAGTTCTAGTCCAAATAGGCTTTTAAAACCAAAACATTGTCTTTAAAACTATGTAAATGATAGTATTATGCTTAATCTTGCTCCGACACCAGCTGTGATAGAATCGTCCAATTCATACAAGATCAAGTATGGATGTCCCTACTACACACGTTGACACGAACATACTTTCACTTATATAAACCCGGTAGTCCACCAAGTGTCACGAAAGACCTCGATAAATCAACTTCACAACCAAGATCGCATGATTAAGCATAATACTATCATTTACATAGTTTTAAAGACAATGTTTTGGTTTTAAAAGCCTATTTGGACTAGAACTTTAGCTACAGGCAAATTTTTCAAAACTAATTTGCTAAACTATGCTAGCGACAACCTTCGTTAAGCCCAATTAAGGACTACTAGGTGGCTTAAGTAAACTATCACTGACTTTGGGGAAGTTACTTCACTGCAATTTCTATTTCGTCGTCCATGCGGCGTGTTATTGTATTGATGCCATTCACTTGAATGGTAATGTGTGGATCAATGTACCCCTACACCCAGGTAAAAAGGTGAGTTGTGAGTGCATGGCCGCAAGATGCTATCATGCGGTCTAGGGGAGAGCTAGCTTTCGTACTGAAATATATATGTCTCATATATATACGGAAGTATTTAATTGTGGGTTAGTATCCAACTTCGGGTAGCTTTGATACTTACATGTATGTATATGGGTATATATATATGTGGAAATATTTAGAATGCAACCTAGAGACCAGACTTTTGATTCTTGTATACATATATATCATTGTGGGGTTAGGCTGAAATGAAATCTTCTACAGGTACGCTAACCACGAATGCATAGATTGAATGTAGCTGATGACTAGCTATATATCGAGAGAGTACTGTTGGCGGTTACTAATGACTAATATTTACGCCAACATTTATCTAAAATTAATAAAAATGACCACCAAACTATAGTGATAGGTGTTTATACTAACTATTTCCACTAGTTTTGGTGTATCATGTATTTTATGCAGGAATAATGGAAAAGCATATAAAGTTGGGCTCAAAATAATCAATTTCATCTTCCTGGACCAATATAAATGAGGAGAAATCAAGAGAAGGCAATTTCGTGCTCGATCCAAGGTGAACAACCGACATGGAAGAAGTCCAGGCCCATCTAAGAACCCACCAGACAAAGTCGGTGGCAAGAGGGGCCACCAAAGGGTCAGCCGACCCCCTGGTGCGGCTGCCCCCCTAGCACCGCCTCTGGTGACCGACCTTCGCGTGGTGGTTCATTGATGGTTCCTAAGGTCGGCTACATGGGGAATACGCTTCTTCATCGCCTTGGTGCGACTATTTAAAGACTTCAAATTCTTCTCAATAGGAGAACATCATAAGATTATAAGGTAATAGAACTCCACATTGTATCATTAGATTAGTAGCAAGAGAGGGAAGAGTTGAAGTAGTACCGGAGTTATCGATTACCTCTTCAAGAGTTCTAGTTCTAGTTCTAGTTCTAGTTCATCTTCAAGAAGGATCACCGGGCTTGTCGGCTTCTTCTACTTGTACCTCTACGATCCAAGTTCTAATTGGAGAACAAGGTTCGTGTTTATCTTTATTTCAAGTGTTTGATTCATCTGATTATAATCTTCAAGTTGAAATCTTTGATGTTTGGGGGATTGACTATATGGGACCATTCCCAAAGTCATTAGACTGTGAGTACATCTTGGTTGTTGTAGATTATGTCTCCAAGTGGGTAGAAGCAATGCCTTGCAGAGCTGCTGATGCCAAACATTCAAGAAAGATGTTTCATGAAGTGATATTTCCTCGATTCGGAACACCAAGAATGGTAATTAGTGACGGAGGATCACACTTTGTGGATAACACATTCAGTGCTTTCTTAAGAGAACATGGCGCAAAGCACAACATTGCTACTCCTTACCACTCGCAGACAAGTGGGCAAGCAAAAACATCCAATAAGCAAATAAAGATCATCCTTCAGAAAACAGTGAATGACATGGGGAAAGGATGGAAATCTAAGCTACCTGATGCACTCTAGGCATACAGGACAGCTTATAAAACCCCCATAGGCATGTCACCATTCCAGTTGGTCTATGGAAAGATCTGCCACTTACCAGTGGAACTTGAACATCGAGCTCACTGGGCCATAAAAACCTGGAACATGGATTTGAAGCTAGCTGGCAAAAATAGACAGAAAAAATTACTAAGCTAGAAGAATGGCGAGAGAAGGCCTATCATAGTGCCAGAATTTATAAAGAAAGAACAAAAAGATGGCACGATCACCGAATCCAGATAAAAGAATTCAAGAAGGGAGACAATGTTCTGCTCTTCAATTCTCGAGTCAAGCTCTTCGGTGAAGGAAAACTTCGCAGCAAGTGGAACAGACCATACACCGTCATCGACACCTCAACTCACGGAGCAATCACTATTAAAGACAATAACGGTAACATTTTTAAAGTTAATGGTCAACGTTTAAAAGTTTTCCTAGAGCCTTCTGAAGTAAATCAAGAAATTGACATGATAGAATTAATTGATTTTCATAACTATGAGCTAAGCTAAAATTTGATTTAAAAACATGTCAATTTGAATGTTGTTGTAATAACTATTCTACCCTCACTAGAAATTGATAAAAACAAAAATAAAATACGAAATTAAGCATAAAAGTAACTGTGCATAATTATAGAAATAATTTTCCATGATTATCTTTTGGATTAATGCTAATCAATCAATTATCCACGTAAATAAAAATGGGTAACCAAGATAATCTGGAATATCTTGCATGCATAAGTCGGTGGGAGAAAACTTGGCCAGGGGGGACGCACCCAGGGTGCGGCCGATCCCTAAGTACGGCCGCCCCACCAGTCAGCCATTTCGTGTTCATCTTTTGTGGGAAGTAAAGAGGAAGGCACCCGCTGGAGAAGGAAATAGAAAGACACATAGATCGTCCAATGTAACGCCTACGGGCAACATAAGATCATGTAGAAACTCTGTAAAAACCGTTGTACCAAGTCGTAGTCATACGATTATAGGCATTAGAAAACCCGATGGCTCTAGCTAATTTCTTGATTCTACGCCTAAGCCCGAAACGGAGCGTGACTAATTCATCGTTCAGGTCATGGATCTGGACGCGACTCTCAGTGAGTTCTTGATTGAACCTCCTACATAGTCTGTGTAGTCACTCTATCTTATTGTTGAGCGACTCAATACTCGGTCCCTTAGGTGGCTCAGGCTCGTCATCATCGCTATCAATGAGCCGGCACGACCTAAGGACTGGAGGCGGGTTGCGCCTCTTGAATATGAGCGGTGCAGAACTAGAGGATGCAGGCTCCTTCCCCTTCTCCAAGACGGAAGGTTCTGCCATTTTCTTGTGCAGAAGCACCTTACCGTATCCTCCCTCGGGTTTTCTAATGCCTATAATCGTATGACTACGACTTGGTACAACGGTTTTTACAGAGTTTCTACATGATCTTATGTTGCCCGTAGGCGTTACATTGGACGATCTATGTGTCTTTCTATTTCCTTCTCCAGCGGGTGCCTTCCTCTTTACTTCCCACAAAAGATGAACACGAAATGGCTGACTGGTGGGGCGGCCGTACTTAGGGATCGGCCGCACCCTGGGTGCGTCCCCCCTGGCCAAGTTTTCTCCCACCGACTTATGCATGCAAGATATTCCAGATTATCTTGGTTACCCATTTTTATTTACGTGGATAATTGATTGATTAGCATTAATCCAAAAGATAATCATGGAAAATTATTTCTATAATTATGCACAGTTACTTTTATGCTTAATTTCGTATTTTATTTTTGTTTTTATCAATTTCTAGTGAGGGTAGAATAGTTATTACAACAACATTCAAATTGACATGTTTTTAAATCAAATTTTAGCTTAGCTCATAGTTATGAAAATCAATTAATTCTATCATGTCAATTTCTTGATTTACTTCAGAAGGCTCTAGGAAAACTTTTAAACGTTGACCATTAACTTTAAAAATGTTACCGTTATTGTCTTTAATAGTGATTGCTCCGTGAGTTGAGGTGTCGATGACGGTGTATGGTCTGTTCCACTTGCTGCGAAGTTTTCCTTCACCGAAGAGCTTGACTCGAGAATTGAAGAGCAGAACATTGTCTCCCTTCTTGAATTCTTTTATCTGGATTCGGTGATCGTGCCATCTTTTTGTTCTTTCTTTATAAATTCTGGCACTATGATAGGCCTTCTCTCGCCATTCTTCTAGCTTAGTAATTTTTTCTGTCTATTTTTGCCAGCTAGCTTCAAATCCATGTTCCAGGTTTTTATGGCCCAGTGAGCTCGATGTTCAAGTTCCACTGGTAAGTGGCAGATCTTTCCATAGACCAACTGGAATGGTGACATGCCTATGGGGGTTTTATAAGCTGTCCTGTATGCCTAGAGTGCATCAGGTAGCTTAGATTTCCATCCTTTCCCCATGTCATTCACTGTTTTCTGAAGGATGATCTTTATTTGCTTATTGGATGTTTTTGCTTGCCCACTTGTCTGCGAGTGGTAAGGAGTAGCAATGTTGTGCTTTGCGCCATGTTCTCTTAAGAAAGCACTGAATGTGTTATCCACAAAGTGTGATCCTCCGTCACTAATTACCATTCTTGGTGTTCCGAATCGAGGAAATATCACTTCATGAAACATCTTTCTTGAATGTTTGGCATCAGCAGCTCTGCAAGGCATTGCTTCTACCCACTTGGAGACATAATCTACAACAACCAAGATGTACTCACAGTCTAATGACTTTGGGAATGGTCCCATATAGTCAATCCCCCAAACATCAAAGATTTCAACTTGAAGATTATAATCAGATGAATCAAACACTTGAAATAAAGATAAACACGAACCTTGTTCTCCAATTAGAACTTGGATCGTAGAGGTACAAGTAGAAGAAGCCGACAAGCCCGGTGATCCTTCTTGAAGATGAACTAGAACTAGAACTAGAACTAGAACTCTTGAAGAGGTAATCGATAACTCCGGTACTACTTCAACTCTTCCCTCTCTTGCTACTAATCTAATGATACAATGTGGAGTTCTATTACCTTATAATCTTATGATGTTCTCCTATTGAGAAGAATTTGAAGTCTTTAAATAGTCGCACCAAGGCGATGAAGAAGCGTATTCCCCATGTAGCCGACCTTAGGAACCATCAATGAACCACCACGCGAAGGTCGGTCACCAGAGGCGGTGCTAGGGGGGCAGCCGCACCAGGGGGTCGGCTGACCCTTTGGTGGCCCCTCTTGCCACCGACTTTGTCTGGTGGGTTCTTAGATGGGCCTGGACTTCTTCCATGTCGGTTGTTCACCTTGGATCGAGCACGAAATTGCCTTCTCTTGATTTCTCCTCATTTATATTGGTCCAGGAAGATGAAATTGATTATTTTGAGCCCAACTTTATATGCTTTTCCATTATTCCTGCATAAAATACATGATACACCAAAACTAGTGGAAATAGTTAGTATAAACACCTATCACTATAGTTTGGTGGTCATTTTTATTAATTTTAGATAAATGTTGGCGTAAATATTAGTCATTAGTAACCGCCAACAGTACTCTCTCGATATATAGCTAGTCATCAGCTACATTCAATCTATGCATTCGTGGTTAGCGTACCTGTAGAAGATTTCATTTCAGCCTAACCCCACAATGATATATATGTATACAAGAATCAAAAGTCTGGTCTCTAGGTTGCATTCTAAATATTTCCACATATATATATACCCATATACATACATGTAAGTATCAAAGCTACCCGAAGTTGGATACTAACCCACAATTAAATACTTCCGTATATATATGAGACATATATATTTCAGTACGAAAGCTAGCTCTCCCCTAGACCGCATGATAGCATCTTGCGGCCATGCACTCACAACTCACCTTTTTACCTGGGTGTAGGGGTACATTGATCCACACATTACCATTCAAGTGAATGGCATCAATACAATAACACGCCGCATGGACGACGAAATAGAAATTGCAGTGAAGTAACTTCCCCAAAGTCAGTGATAGTTTACTTAAGCCACCTAGTAGTCCTTAATTGGGCTTAACGAAGGTTGTCGCTAGCATAGTTTAGCAAATTAGTTTTGAAAAATTTGCCTGTAGCTAAAGTTCTAGTCCAAATAGGCTTTTAAAACCAAAACATTGTCTTTAAAACTATGTAAATGATAGTATTATGCTTAATCTTGCTCCGACACCAGCTGTGATAGAATCGTCCAATTCATACAAGATCAAGTATGGATGTCCCTACTACACACGTTGACACGAACATACTTTCACTTATATAAACCCGGTAGTCCACCAAGTGTCACG
>JAHUYU010003674.1:0-13188 GCA_030439765.1 Tripidium arundinaceum | reverse complement strand
CCGAAAGGCCTGGCGTACGAGTACGTGGAGGAGGACCTCGGCAACAAGAGCGCGCTCCTCCTGGGGTCCAACCCGGTGCACAAGAGCGTGCCGGTCCTCCTCCACGCCGGGCGGCCCATAAACGAGTCCCAGATCATCCTGCAGTACATCGACGAGGTGTGGGCGGGAACCGGGCCGGCCGTGCTGCCGTCCGACCCCTACGAGCGCGCGGCGGCGCGGTTCTGGGCGGCCTACATCGACGACAAGGTGATGTCTGCGTGGCTGGGGATGCTGTTCAAGTGCAGGAACGAGGAGGAGAGGGGCGGAGGCGGTGGCGCGCGCCGGCGAGGCGCTCGGACACGCTCGAGGGCGCCTTCAGGGACTGCTCCAGGGGGAGGCCCTTCTTCGGCGGCGACGGCATCGGTTTCGTGGACGTCGTGCTCGGCGGCTACCTCGGCTGGTTCGGGGCCGTCGGCAAGATCATCGGGCGCAGGCTGATCGACCCGGCGAAGACGCCGCTGCTGGCCGCGTGGGAGGACCGGTTCCGCGCCGCCGACGTCGCCAAGGGCGTCGTGCCGGACGACGTCGACAAGATGCTCGCGTTCCTGCAGACCCTGCGAGCTATGAGCTACTCCAAGTGAGTGAGAGCGTTTCGTCGCGTTACATGTGTACGATCCACGATGAGCTCATCTCGATCCGTCTGTCACTCAGTTTTGCTTCTTCCGTCAATGATCGGTGTGCTTAATAAATGTACAACAGTAGTCTATAGTTGTCTTGTAACAAGGGCTGCTTTTTATAATTTTGCTTATTTCTTCTACTTTTTTTTGGGCCACCGGCAACGATTGCGCCAGCACTTTCGTCACTAAAGGTTCCAAAGCCCACAAGGATTCTTTGTGGTCTCTGCCAACCGTTTTATGAACATTTCTCATCTGTGCCTGAGATTTTCTGTTCAGCTTCAAGAAACTGAGCACTCATAGGACTGGAGTACAAACAAAAAAAAGTAGAAGAAATAAGCAAAATTATAAAAAGCAGCCCTTGTTACAAGACAACTATAGACTACTGTTGTACATTTATTAAGCACACCGATCATTGACGGAAGAAGCAAAACTGAGTGACAGACGGATCGAGATGAGCTCATCGTGGATCGTACACATGTAACGCGACGAAACGCTCTCACTCACTTGGAGTAGCTCATAGCTCGCAGGGTCTGCAGGAACGCGAGCATCTTGTCGACGTCGTCCGGCACGACGCCCTTGGCGACGTCGGCGGCGCGGAACCGGTCCTCCCACGCGGCCAGCAGCGGCGTCTTCGCCGGGTCGATCAGCCTGCGCCCGATGATCTTGCCGACGGCCCCGAACCAGCCGAGGTAGCCGCCGAGCACGACGTCCACGAAACCGATGCCGTCGCCGCCGAAGAAGGGCCTCCCCCTGGAGCAGTCCCTGAAGGCGCCCTCGAGCGTGTCGAGCGCCTCGCCGGCGCGCGCCACCGCCTCCGCCCTCTCCTCCTCGTTCCTGCACTTGAACAGCATCCCCAGCCACGCAGACATCACCTTGTCGTCGATGTAGGCCGCCCAGAACCGCGCCGCCGCGCGCTCGTAGGGGGTCGGACGGCAGCACGGCCGGCCCGGTTCCCGCCCACACCTCGTCGATGTACTGCAGGATGATCTGGGACTCGTTTATGGGCCGCCCGGCGTGGAGGAGGACCGGCACGCTCTTGTGCACCGGGTTGGACCCCAGGAGGAGCGCGCTCTTGTTGCCGAGGTCCTCCTCCACGTACTCGTACGCCAGGCCTTTCAGGTTGAGAACGATGCGAACCCGGATCACGAACGGGCTCGTCCACACGCCGAGCACCTTCAGGTCGTTGGCTGCTCCCGCCATTGGCACCTCTAGCTTTCGGTTCTGTTCGACGAGATGGACGCAGAGGATGAGGATCGGTAGTGTGTTTGAGGTTGTGTTTTGGTTCTGTTCTGCCTGTTAAGTGTGCCAGGCCAATGGGCTTTAAATATAGAAGATGTGAGCAGGGAGCTGTTGCCATTCTTTTTACTGTACACGGGAAGCTTCGTTTGAGACTTGTAAACGAGCTCTCGATTGCATTGCATCTGTACCTGGCCGTCTTGACGGGTATGTTGTGGCTCCGGTGATAGATGTGCATCTGGAACTCGTCAGCATGGTCGTCACTCGTCAGTAACCTTGTCCGCCCCAGGAAAAGTAGCAGCCACAAGCTACCAAGATGCTGATAACCACATTTCTTTGGAAAGTAGGAGTATTATTACTGTGATGTCCTTTCATGGACGAAGATGCATGCTGTTCCCCGCCCTTTTCTTTGCCAGTTTATGTGACCAACTACCGCTTTATTACTCATACTCGCCCCTATAAAATACATAGAAACATTGGCCGACAGATCTGTAACTGAAGTCAGCACATACGATTTGCTGAGCATGCTATCTAGCGTTGAAACAATGCTTGACCGCGGAGTCAGCTTTGAACCGGTCAACCATTAAGTCGCTTTGACTTTTTTGAATTTGCTATGTATACAGACATATGTTATATCTATATGCATAGCAAAATAGATGTATAAAAAAAAAGTCCAAGCGACTTATAATTTGGAACAGAAGGAGTATGTTTTTTCTTTGCATATATGGACCATGGAGGCCTCTCCATTTCACTGATTTTGTTATTTAAAAATCAACGCATGTATTACATGTTTTTATTGAGAATACTAAGTTTATATTTTTTTTCTACTAATTTTCCTTCTCTATGTGGATCACTAAGCCGTCCTGAATTGGACTAACGATATCTTTATCTAAATAGTGCGCAATTTAACTTTAACATAATTTTCTACATTATCTACGTTTACAAGCTTTATCTAGTTTTTGAATGGAAAAATCATACACCATGCAATTAATGTTTGCATGGTAATGATCAATGTCATGTTTATTTATATTTTACAATTTTAAAATGATATCTCTTATCTCAGGATTCTTGACAGCCCCTATTTAGTTATTTTTTCACATTCTTAAATGCCTTAGTCAATCGTCTTCATATACGACATTGGTTAAATTGGCTGTTACAAGGGGATGGACGGATTCAATTGTGCCCTTCTTAGGACATTCTTAAGCTAGTTATGTAGAAAGACAGGAAAGAATCTTGATGCTACTTTTTTTTGCAGGGTAGGGTGAGAATACTATGTTTTTCTTTTTTTTCTTCTCTATGGATCACTAAGCTGTCTTGAATTGGATTAACGAGATCTTTATCTAAATAGTGTGCAATTAAGTTTTACATAATTCTCTACATTATCTATGTTTTCATATGCTTCATCTAATTTTTGAATGAGAAAATCATGTAATAATTTTTCCTTATATTGTGCAATTAATGTCTGCATGGTAATGATTAATGTCATGTTTATTTATATTTTACAATTTTTAAATGTTCTCTCTTATATTAGAATTCTTGACAGCCCCTATTTAGTTAGATATTCACATTTTAAAATGTTCAATCAATCACCCATTCTGGTAGTATCTCCAAGAGTCTTTCTTAAACTTACCCTCTAAATCCTTATTTGGAGAGCCATTTGAATAAGAACCGCTCTTTATATCTTCTCACATTTCGACAGTTTTTCTATCTTATGTGCACTTTGGAGAGCCATCTCTACTCTCCATATTTGGCTAGTGAGAAACAAGTAATAGAAGATATTATTTGGAGATCTAACTAAAGAATTTGTTGGAGTGCTTTTTTCATCAAAATCTTTGTTCCTTTTAATAAAGAAGTTTATAAAGAGATTCTTGGAGTTGCTCTAAAGTTAGTTATGCAGAAATAGGCAAAATGATCTTGACGCCACTTTTTTTGTGGGGTAGGACCGGGTGTGGGGTTGTTTGTTCTTGAGCTTAAATATGCATTTTTTTTGGAAAAATAACTATCTAGTCAAGATGCTCTGGTCCTGATGGATTAAAACCCTGACCTATCTAGCATGAAGACCAATTCATAAATCAAAGCATCTAGGCCCATAATTCGTTTTTAGTGATTAATAACGATACAACCATTGCGACTAATGTGTGTTTTGCAGCGACGTTACTTAGTGAGGTCAGTGTGACACTGATTGATTGGGAAATTATCGTTTTCCTGCCCCTAATGATGAAATTCGTTTTGGTTTTCAAATGACGTACAAGAAGGTTAAAGACAGATTAGTTCTCAATATCATTTGGTGTTAGGAGACATTTAGAGTAGTATAGGTCTTTGTTTTATCACGTGACCATATTATTAAGGGGTATGAACGGGTAGCTTAACCTAGACAGTCTAGTGAGTAGATGTTATGCACACTTGTCACAAGCACTAGATAGCTCAGTTGAAGCTCAATACTGCACAATAAAGTCAACTTTCATCACCTAATGAAATAATAATAAAATATATGTCAATATTTTTTTCAAACTGATATAGTTATAGTTGGCCCAATCTATTAGGATGCAATGGATTCCAACACAGTCGATAGTATTAGTAAAGAATTTCTGAGAAGATTTAAGAATTAGTCGTTTGAATAATTCTTTTAAAATAAAGGTTAAATGCTATTTTGGAGACTTGTTTGGTACAAAGAAAAGAAAGATACGTTTTCAAACAATACGTGTATATTAGCACACTATACGGTCTTCACGGTCTGCGTTGCTGCTGCCCTTGGTCGTTTTAGGTTCAGGTGATACAGGTACGATGCATTGATCGGTGCTGCCAGCATGGTCGTCAGTCAATCTGATAGCAGCCACACCTTGTTCGTCCTAAGAAAAGTAGCAGCAACAGTTACCACGACACTAACCATCTCCTTTTTGGGATTCGTTTTTTGAAAAGTAGTGCTGCGATGTTCTTTCTTTGACCAAGATGCTACCCCGGCCCTTTCCGAGCACTACAGTTTATGTGTGGCAGCTCCCATCGCCCATTGGTGTTGGTCATGATTGCTCTAGGTCAAGATTAGCTCCTCTGAAACGGGTTCTTCACTTTTCTGAAGGAAGTTGCTTAAAATAATTTATTTATGCAAAAGATGACGCATCCAATGACCTGCTGCACCTGCACACAAAAGGCTCGACAACTTCCACTGCACCATCTCTCGTCTGTGGGCATGATTGGTTGGCTACTAAAATTTGTCATGCCCAAAATTTAGCAAGAAAAAGTTATCAAAACTTAGACAAAAATATAACATGCAAATTATGAGATATTGACAAATTTTGGTACCAAACTAAATAGCTGCCAAAATTTGGCTTGCCTAAGTTTTTGGCAACCAAATTTTGGCTCACAACCAGTCAGCTCTGTATCACCAACCGGTACGTGTCACCATGTCATCATTGTTTCCAGCCAATCGAGATAAATACAAGTACTTTTTGCTCAATAATTTCTGGCTCATCAATCAGACTAGCAACTTTTGATAAGTTCACCCAATCAACAGTTTTCTAAACCCACTACTAAGTACCACTCACCCAGTTCTGTATACCGACTCCTAATCCTTACATGTTGCGAAACAGAAGGCGCGCGCTTACCTTTTTCCACGTACGGCCCAGGACTCCCAATTACGTAAGTGGGTGCTTTTCTTCCAGTTTTCCCCATCTCATGCAACCCGCCGTCATCCTCCATTCCTCCTCCTTTTTTATTTTTTAAAGCAAATTATTGAACACTATTAGAGAAAGACAACAAAATCCCCCATTCTCTTTTTTAGAGTTAGAATAATCATAGATTTGACAAGTTATCCTTTAGGACCCGTTGGAAATGCTGTACCGAAGTTCATGTTTAGACAAATAATTGCCTCCTTTTGAAGCCAGAATTTCTTATTTCCATTATCCAAGAACATCAAAAAACCAATTTGTAATTGGTAGTTACTCAGTCAAAAATAGGTACTACTACAATAAATTTAGAAGCCCAGGAACGTGCTCGGTATTCAAATTAGAGTAAAACATTTGACTCCGATCCTCTCAAACCTCTCACTAATTTTGGAAAACATCTCCTTAACTCAAAATCTAGAAAATCTTACATCCTTCAACTTTCAAAACAGAACAAAGTACCCCTACACCAATTAAAAGTGGTTTTGAGGGTGGTTTTTTAGTTAAAAAACAAATCTAGTACACATTAGATAAGGTTTTGAAACTATGAAAAATATTAAGCCTACAAATTTGGAGAAAAAAGGTTTGAGATATATTAGGACAAGAGACTCCCAAATAAAATATGGGGAGACAGTGAAATTATCTCAGAAAGTTTTCAAAAGTTGGATTGACCTATATGAAAATGGGAAAATTCTAGAAAATTTCCAAAACATTGTAGTCAATGTCTAAACACATTTTCATAATAAATCATAAGGTGCAACATATGAGTGGAACACACGTTAATGCCGAATGCATCCATGCTTGTTGCTTCTCATGTTTTTGTTGTGAAAAGTTTTCAAAATGTGTTTAATTGGAGTGTTTTGGGAAATTTATATATTATTCTTGATATTTTTCTCATTTTGTAGACCTCAACAAATTTTTAGAAGCTTCAAGTCAAAATTACACAAGCCTTAAATATTTTTTATTTTGGCGTTTCTTAGAAAAATATTTCTAAAATATTTCTTGATTTTTTTGGTGGCTTCAAGATATTTTTGGTCTTTAATAATCTTATATAGTGTTTATAGATTTGTTTTTGAAATAAAAAAAGGATGGCATGGCTGAATACCACCCTCTTGGTGGTGGGTTTTCAGACTCAATGCCAAATGTAGGGGTCTGTAGACTTCACTCTTGAAATTAAGGGTGCATTTGGTAAGGATCTAGATCCTTATAGAAATATTTCAAATATAGTTTCAGGAAACGTTTTGAGTGATAAATCAGAACCATTTTATGAGATTATTTGGCTAGTAGGCTAGATTTTGATTCATAAAATATATTTTTTTCTTAAAATCATATAATAAAATATGCTTAAAAATCTAATTTTTTGTGCGTAGAGAACAACTTAAATAAAATCTGTTTTAATTATTACAATTATAACTGAAAAAAATAGAAATTTTAGCACACAATAAGAAGGAAAAAATGGAAGAAAATCCATACAAAACCCAAAAGCACCCTCTGGCCCACAGGAAACCAGAAACGTTTCTACTCGTATAGGCTGAAACGTTTCATGGTTTTACTGCTGGCTCGTTCGGTTCCTTTGGCCCCTGAAATGATTTTCAGTTGGAATGGTTCACTGATTTGTATAATTTTGATAAGCTGAAATAGATTCCTGGGTCCAATCCAGGGGAACTGAACCGGCCCTAATGGCCTGTTTGATTCACTATCTGATAATAGTTAGCTGGCTAATAATTTATTATCTGATTTGATGTAGCTAATGGGATAGTTGTTATCTAAAGGTCCAGCTAACAATTATCTATTCTATTCTCTATACTTGTTTGGATAAAAAGAGATAATTATTATCAGATAATTACTATCTATAGTGATCTAAATGGGGCCTAAATGTAGGCTCCCGTAAAATCAGGCCTTATCTCTACAAAATCAACTGGGAAACATCCAACGGCCCATTAACAGCGCACTGAAAATGACCGAAGCAAACGTTGGGAGTTCGACACCGGAGCACATGGTGGCGCCCACCTAATCCAGGAACTTCTGCAGGAACTCGAGCACCTTGTCAACGTCATCCGGCAGGACGTCCTTCGCTGCTTCCGCGGCGGCGAACCGGCTCCCCCCACGCGGCCAGGAGCGGCGTCCTCGCCGCGTCCAGGACCGTGACGCCGACCATCTTCTCGAACACCTTGAACCACCCCAGGTAGCTGCCCAGCACCACGTCCACGAACCCGACGCCGTCGCCGCCGAAGTAGTCCCGCCCGCCGGAGCAGTCCTTGAACGCGCCCTCCAGCGTCTCCAGCGCCGCGATGATCCGCGACGCCGCATCCGCCTTCTTCTCGGCCTCCCGCGCGAACAGGATGGTGTGCCATGGAGACCCGACCTACGCACGCCCAAGGCAAATTAGAGCGACTAATTAATAGTACTACTTTCTTTACCTCCACACAGACACAAGAATGTGATGTTTGTTGCAGCTTTGTTTCAAGATGATGTCTGGCCTGTACCTTATCGTCGACGAAGGCGGCCCAGAAGCGGGCGGTGGCGCGGCGTAGGGGTCGGCGGGGAGGACCGACGGGCCCGTGCCGGTGAAGACCTCGTCGAGGTACTGAACGATGACCTGCGACTCGGCGATCGGCTTGCCGTCGTGGATGAGCACGGGAACTTTCTTGCGCACCGGGTTGGACTTGAGAAGGAGCTCGCTCTTATTGAGGAGGTCGTCCTCGACATACTCGTAGCTGAGGCCCTTGAGGTTGAGCACGATTTGAACCCTGTTGACGTACGGGCTGTCCCACACGCCCAGCAGCTTCAGCTCACCTCCCCTTGGCCGCCATTTCTGCCAAGTGATCGAGCTCGATCGATGGTTCTATTCTGGATGTTCTGCAGGGGACGCAGTGGAGCTTACTAATGCGAGAGTGGCCAGGACATATTATACTTGCAGGCATTCAGGAGATTATGACTGCACTAGCACGTTAGGTAGTGCGCAAACCTGTCCTCGACGTACATAATCGGATGGTTTGGGTAGTGGGAAAATCGAATGAATGGACGTGCCAACTGCCAACTCTTTGGTACAGCTTGTCTCCCTCTTTGTTTGAAGCAAAGCAATGGAACCGGTGGTAGATGTATTCCCAACGTCGGATCTAAGATCATCTATATCACACTTATGCTGTCAGCAGTGCACGCCTTGCACAAACCAACCATCCTTTGTTTGGGACTCAAAGAGAAGCGTCCAATGGCGACCCCGAGTGATCTGGAGCGTCGATGATCCTGGGCAACAGAAGTGAAAATGGATCGGAATAGCTGTTCCAGGAACGTGTGAGATGGCAAATCTGGATCATCTCCGATCACGAGCTCAGTTCAGTAGTTGACCCCTGCACCAGCTAGCTAGCTATGTCAGATAGGATAAAGAACTTATGATTGAAGAGCGTGACCCACGAAGCATTGGTTACGTATTTTTATGGTGAAGCTATCAAATTGATTGTCTGATGCTATAAGAGGATTTAACAACTGACTCTCTAATGGGAAATGTAAACATGTTTAACAACCAGCGTACAAACCTTGAATTACCGGCCGATTGATGGTCCATCATTAATCTTTATATGGACTGGCAGTATGATATTAGTAACAAGTTTTAGCGACTAATATCTGACGGTGCTTTGGTGTTGTGGTGTAGTGTATGTATACTCATTCTTATTAATGCAAGCACATATCCTATCTCTTTGAGTACTAACAAGAGACTAATGTCTCTTGATGAGTATATCGTCTACCAGCGAATGATGAAGTGCAGTTTGTTTCTTTTCTTAGAATAAATCTAGAAAATACGATCACCCGTGGGAAACTGGCAAGCCTAAGATTTGAAATCAATTTGATAGCTTCACCATAAAAATACGTAACCAATGCTTCGTGGTCACGCTCTTCAATCATAAGTTCTTTATCCTATCTGACATAGCTAGCTAGCTGGTGCAGGGTCAACTACTGAACTGAGCTCGTGATCGGAGATGATCCAGATTTGCCATCTCACACGTTCCTGGAACAGCTATTCCGATCCATTTCACTTCTGTTGCCCAGGATCATCGACGCTCCAGATCACTCGGGGTCGCCATTGGACGCTTCTCTTTGAGTCCCAAACAAAGGATGGTTGGTTTGTGCAAGGCGTGCACTGCTGACAGCATAAGTGTGATATAGATGATCTTAGATCCGACGTTGGGAATACATCTACCACCGGTTCCATTGCTTTGCTTCAAACAAAGAGGGAGACAAGCTGTACCAAAGAGTTGGCAGTTGGCACGTCCATTCATTCGATTTCCCACTACCCAAACCATCCGATTATGTACGTCGAGGACAGGTTTGCGCACTACCTAACGTGCTAGTGCAGTCATAATCTCCTGAATGCCTGCAAGTATAATATGTCCTGGCCACTCTCGCATTAGTAAGCTCCACTGCGTCCCCTGCAGAACATCCAGAATAGAACCATCGATCGAGCTCGATCACTTGGCAGAAATGGCGGCCAAGGGAGGTGAGCTGAAGCTGCTGGGCGTGTGGGACAGCCCGTACGTCAACAGGGTTCAAATCGTGCTCAACCTCAAGGGCCTCAGCTACGAGTATGTCGAGGACGACCTCCTCAATAAGAGCGAGCTCCTTCTCAAGTCCAACCCGGTGCGCAAGAAAGTTCCCGTGCTCATCCACGACGGCAAGCCGATCGCCGAGTCGCAGGTCATCGTTCAGTACCTCGACGAGGTCTTCACCGGCACGGGCCCGTCGGTCCTCCCCGCCGACCCCTACGGCCGCGCCACCGCCCGCTTCTGGGCCGCCTTCGTCGACGATAAGGTACAGGCCAGACATCATCTTGAAACAAAGCTGCAACAAACATCACATTCTTGTGTCTGTGTGGAGGTAAAGAAAGTAGTACTATTAATTAGTCGCTCTAATTTGCCTTGGGCGTGCGTAGGTCGGGTCTCCATGGCACACCATCCTGTTCGCGCGGGAGGCCGAGAAGAAGGCGGATGCGGCGTCGCGGATCATCGCGGCGCTGGAGACGCTGGAGGGCGCGTTCAAGGACTGCTCCGGCGGGCGGGACTACTTCGGCGGCGACGGCGTCGGGTTCGTGGACGTGGTGCTGGGCAGCTACCTGGGGTGGTTCAAGGTGTTCGAGAAGATGGTCGGCGTCACGGTCCTGGACGCGGCGAGGACGCCGCTCCTGGCCGCGTGGGGGGAGCGGTTCGCCGCCGCGGAAGCAGCGAAGGACGTCCTGCCGGATGACGTTGACAAGGTGCTCGAGTTCCTGCAGAAGTTCCTGGATTAGGTGGGCGCCACCATGTGCTCCGGTGTCGAACTCCCAACGTTTGCTTCGGTCATTTTCAGTGCGCTGTTAATGGGCCGTTGGATGTTTCCCAGTTGATTTTGTAGAGATAAGGCCTGATTTTACGGGAGCCTACATTTAGGCCCCATTTAGATCACTATAGATAGTAATTATCTGATAATAATTATCTCTTTTTATCCAAACAAGTATAGAGAATAGAATAGATAATTGTTAGCTGGACCTTTAGATAACAACTATCCCATTAGCTACATCAAATCAGATAATAAATTATTAGCCAGCTAACTATTATCAGATAGTGAATCAAACAGGCCATTAGGGCCGGTTCAGTTCCCCTGGATTGGACCCAGGAATCTATTTCAGCTTATCAAAATTATACAAATCAGTGAACCATTCCAACTGAAAATCATTTCAGGGGCCAAAGGAACCGAACGAGCCAGCAGTAAAACCATGAAACGTTTCAGCCTATACGAGTAGAAACGTTTCTGTTTCCTGTGGGCCAGAGGGTGCTTTTGGGTTTTGTATGGATTTTCTTCCATTTTTTCCTTCTTATTGTGTGCTAAAATTTATATTTTTTCAGTTATAATTGTAATAATTTAAAACAGATTTTATTTAAGTTGTTCTCTACGCACAAAAAATTAGATTTTTAAGCATATTTTATTATATGATTTTAAGAAAAAATATATTTTATGAATCAAAATCTAGCCTACTAGCCAAATAATCTCATAAAATGGTTCTGATTTATCACTCAAAACGTTTCCTGAAACTATATTTGAAATATTTCTATAAGGATCTAGATCCTTACCAAATGCACCCTTAATTTCAAGAGTGAAGTCTACAGACCCCTACATTTGGCATTGAGTCTGAAAACCCACCACCAAGAGGGTGGTATTCAGCCATGCCATCCTTTTTTATTTCAAAAACAAATCTATAAACACTATATAAGATTATTAAAGACCAAAAATATCTTGAAGCCACCAAAAAAATCAAGAAATATTTTAGAAATATTTTTCTAAGAAACGCCAAAATAAAAATATTTAAGGCTTGTGTAATTTTGACTTGAAGCTTCTAAAATTTGTTGAGGTCTACAAAATGAGAAAATATCAAGAATAATATATAAATTTCCCAAACACTCCAATTAAACACATTTTGAAAACTTTTCACAACAAAAACATGAGAAGCAACAAGCATGGATGCATTCGGCATTAACGTGTGTTCCACTCATATGGTTGCACCTTATGATTATTATGAAAATGTGTTTAGACATTGACTACAATGTTTTGGAAATTTTCTAGAATTTTCCCATTTTCATATAGGTCAATCCAACTTTTGAAAACTTTCTGAGATAATTTCACTGTCTCCCCATATTTTATTTGGGAGTCTCTTGTCCTAATATATCTCAAACCTTTTTTCTCCAAATTTGTAGGCTTAATATTTTCATAGTTTCAAAACCTTATCTAATGTGTACTAGATTTGTTTTAACTAAAAAACCACCCTCAAAACCACTTTTAATTGGTGTAGGGGTACTTTGTTCTGTTTTGAAAGTTGAAGGATGTAAGATTTCTAGATTTTGAGTTAAGGAGATGTTTTCCAAAATTAGTGAGAGGTTTGAGAGGATCGGAGTCAAATGTTTTACTCTAATTTGAATACCGAGCACGTTCCTGGGCTTCTAAATTTATTGTAGTAGTACCTATTTTTGACTGAGTAACTACCAATTACAAATTGGTTTTTTGATGTTCTTGGATAATGGAAATAAGAAATTCTGGCTTCAAAAGGAGGCAATTATTTGTCTAAACATGAACTTCGGTACAGCATTTCCAACGGGTCCTAAAGGATAACTTGTCAAATCTATGATTATTCTAACTCTAAAAAAGAGAATGGGGGATTTTGTTGTCTTTCTCTAATAGTGTTCAATAATTTGCTTTAAAAAATAAAAAAGGAGGAGGAATGGAGGATGACGGCGGGTTGCATGAGATGGGGAAAACTGGAAGAAAAGCACCCACTTACGTAATTGGGAGTCCTGGCCGTACGTGGAAAAAGGTAAGCGCGCGCCTTCTGTTTCGCAACATGTAAGGATTAGGAGTCGGTATACAGAACTGGGTGAGTGGTACTTAGTAGTGGGTTTAGAAAACTGTTGATTGGGTGAACTTATCAAAAGTTGCTAGTCTGATTGATGAGCCAGAAATTATTGAGCAAAAAGTACTTGTATTTATCTCGTCTGTTGGGCATGATTGGTTGGCTACTAAAATTAGTCATGCCCAAAATTTAGCAAGAAAAAGTTATCAAAACTTAGACAAAAATATAACATGCAAATTATGAATATTGACAAATTTTGGTACCA
>JAHUYU010000903.1:0-17612 GCA_030439765.1 Tripidium arundinaceum | reverse complement strand
AACAAACTTGAATCTTGGGGAAAACTAAGTTATAACCTAGGTACAGATGAATTATAGACAGAGCAATTATTCATCATTTCATCTTTAGGAGAAACTAAACATTCCTTAAACACATATGGGAGTGGAATTCTTTTTTATTATTATTATTTTATTTATGTATATAAAAGCAGAAAATAAATGCGAGAATTAAAGATACAAGGTACCTCTGCGGGGGCCCTCCCCCAAGCTTGCTTGAGGCCTATGGTCCGGGATTGTATCCCATGGACCGCCAATAGGCTGCCTGTGCTTCCTGTTGTTGCCTTAGTAGAGCGTTGATATCCGCAAACTGTTGCTGCTGCTGTTGATGCCACTGACTCGTATCCTGCACATGAGTGTTGAGTGTATTTTGAATTTCACCTGTGCGGATGTCTAATCCTCTGAGGCGGGTGTTGATGCCGTCCAACTCCTGACGGGTTGAAGTGGACTGCCGTGGATGGACATGCGGTGGTAGCCCCTCAGAGTCAGACGAGTGACGCGCCCATGCCGCATCATCGGCCTCGTGCCATCCCGATCCTCCGGCCTCGTGTGGTTGCGGGGTGTGTTCCCAGCCCTGCTGATACCCGGAAGTGAATCCAGGCATCTGTGTGGCCGGGAACCACTCCGTATGGAATGTCTGAGGCACCAGTTGTGTTGGTGTTGGTGTCGGTGGCTGTTGAGAGCTGCCAGCTTCATCTCTAGGCCTGCTTCTTGTTCCCCTGCGAGAAACAGAACTCCTGCGTGCTTCCTCTTGTTCGACAAGAGTGAAGGTGAGTGACGGGGATGTATACAAAGAGAATCCCGGGTTAGGGAGCGGGATCTCATTTGTATATCCCAGGAAGAAAAATACAAGGTTCCCTGCATCGTCATATTTCAAATGGTGCCCCTGTATCAAGTAGTGCTCATCAATATTAATGCGTGGAGTAGAGATGTATGTCACATCTTATCCATCCAACGCACCGATATTGGCGGCAATACGAGTTACCAGGGACGTGCAAGAGATAGATGTAGAGGCCTTGAAAGTTTCTAACCAATGTTTAAACATTTCTTTCACAGGAGCAATTTTAATCTTTTTGATCATGGCATAGAGAATTTGCAGTTCGGCATGATAAACAAATCTTATGTCTTGCCTAGCAAACAAAGTCATGGCAATCCAGCGATGCATGAACCTCAAAGTGGGAAGATGAATATTCATATTACGAGGTTGAAACTTGCCAATTACATTTTGACCCGAAATCATTCTCCAAAATTCATGGCGATTAAAACCTTTGAGAGCATGATTTAAGTCAATTGAGCATTTTGTACTGAAGCCTATGTGAGAGCTGAGATTTCTCCATGTAAGATAATATTCTTTTTCAAAAAGACGGAAAGTAATCCCACCCTCAACTTCTTGCAAAGAACATAAGAATTGAATTGTTAAGAGGCGAGAACCTAGCTCGTCGATTGGAGCAATTTTCTCCCATCTGACGGCTTTCCAAATGATGGTGAATTCAGAATCCATACCTATTTTTGTCAGGAGATCGGGGTGGTATGCCGGTGTGTGGATGAATTCGCGGTCCTTGATGAGGTGGTATGCTTGCATCTCCCGGTCTCCCTCCAAATCAAGGTGTGGATCATCATCGCCTTCTTCCATCAGTTGTTCTTGCTCTTCTTCTTGTTCTTCGGTTTCTTCTTCTTCATGCATCGGACTCTCTTCGGGCTCGGTGTAGCGCGTGCTTGAGCTTCCACGAGAGCGACTCGAGCTTGCTCCTACGGCCTTCTTGAAGGTGCCGGCGAGTTTCCTCCCGAACTTGCCCATGGCGAAAAAGACAACAACAAAACTCGCAAACGGGGTTATGTTAGTGAAAACAAATCGAACAACCCGCGAGCTTTACTTGGTGTTGATGAGCCTTAGGAAATTTCTGCAGAGTTTCCTTGTACTCGATCTTTGTGGAAAAGAAAATTTTTGCAAGCGGTGGAGCAAGAGAGTGAGAGGGGGTGAAAAGAATGGAGAGTAGAGAATGAGGGGAGTCTCAGCCCGAGCTCTCCTATTTATAGCACGAAGCACCAGCACAAAGGGGGAGAGGATAACGGCTACTAGCCGTGGAGAAGCAGCAGCACGAGGGGCGCCAGCCTGGGTGCGGCCGCACCCCTGGTGCGGCCGCACCAGAGGTGGGCCCTCTGCTGCCCCCCTTTGGCCGGTTGCTCCCAACGGTTATGATAAAGAAGTAGCCGTTGGTGCTTCCCTCCAATTCAAACGTTTGCTCCCGAAATTGATTTTCCACAAAGTATTTATTGAATTTTTATATTTTCATAATTATTTTGGAAAAGAGAAAAGATAACAGAAAATTCTGAACTATCAGGAAGTTATTTTCTCTTTTTTTTCTGAAAAGTTTATTTTAATTTTTGAATTTTGAAATTTTGAAAATATTTATTTATTTTTTTGAAAGATAACTACCGATTTACCTTCGGTAAGGGCTCGACGTTTTATAGTCTGTCGGCAAGACTTCTCCTCCTTCATTGCTCTGCAGCTGTATGAACAAATTCGGGGGAATTCTCGGGTTGCCCCGGGATTTTTTCTGAATGGTTGACAGGAATAGCGGCCGCAATCTGAGCTAGTTGAGTTTCTATCATTTTGTTAAAGCTCAGTTGATTTTTAACAGAGGAGGATAAATTTTCAATTTTAGAATTTATATTTTCCAAAATTTTATCATTATTCAACAACTTTTTAGTGATATTTTCATTAATTTTGGCTTGGCCTAAAACTAAATCTTTCAAGGAAGGTTGATTCGAATCGTAATTGGAATTGAAATTTGAATTACCTCCTTGAAATGGTGGACGCTATTGATTGTTCCACCCGTTATTGCCTCCTGGTTGGCGGAACCCATTGTTGATGTAGGAAGCATCTTCACGGGTCTCGGGGCAGTCATTCCCCGAGTGGCCAACATTACCACAGACCTCGCAGGTCATCTGCGAGTCCATGGCCTTGACAGTGCCTTGTATTTCTTTTTCATTGGCACGTTCGTCGAGTCTTTTCATGAGGAGGTCTAATTTGGCAGCAAGCATATCCGTCTCCTTCACGGTATGCATGCCTTTTTGTTGTTTTCTTTCCTCTCCCCAACTTTGGTTGGTCACCATTTTATCGATCAGAGCCGTAGCTCCAGTGGTGGTGAGTGAGAGGAATGCCCTCCAGCAGCGGCATCAAGGTGCCCTTTTGACATGGGCGTTAACCCATCATAAAAGTTCTGGAGCACCAGCCAGCTTTCCATACCGTGGTGTGGGCAGGCGAGGATGTATTCTTGTAGCCTTTCCCATGCCTCGGGTATGGTTTCGGTGGAATTTTGCTGGAAGTTGGCGATTCTTCCCCTCAGGGCAGTGGTTTTGCCCATGGGGAAGAATTTAGCGAGAAACGCCGTGGAGCATTTTGCCCACGTATCGACTGCTTTCTTGTCCTTGTAGAACCACTGTTTCGCCTTCCCCACAAGGGAGAAAGGAAACAGACGGAGCCTGATGATCTCTGGTGCGACATCCTTGATAACGATGGTGTCGCACAACTCAAGGAAGTGCTGAAGATGCGCGTTTGCGTCCTCGCTTGGCAAGCCGCAGAACGGGCTTGCCTGCACCATTGTAATGAGCCCGGTACGAAGCTCAAAGTTCTTGTCACCTACGTTGACAGTGGGCCTGGTGGGCACGTTGGCAACGGCCGGGACAGAGAATTCGCGGAGGGTCTTCTGGGCCATAGCGGTAGTAGCGGATGGTGCGGGGTTGACTGGTTCAGCTGACGGTGGAGTAGCAGAAGAAGAAGCGGCACGAGACCGGTTCTTCCTTAGGAGTGCCTCCGGATTGCTGATGTAGTTGTTCGGCAGGGAGAAACCAGTCATACACTATCCTGTTTTCATCCACAACAGGAGAAAACAAGCAGAGTTAGCCTGCATAAGCAGTGGTTACCATGCATGCATATCATCATGAACATGTCCTACTAGATCTTATACACCAATGCCTTCCCCGGCAACGGCGCCAGAAATGCTTGTTGGCATTTCTTAGCGTCGTCACCAAGAATAGAGGTAGGATCCATCCCCGGCAACGGCGCCAGAAATGTCTGTTGGCATTTCCTAGCATCGCTGCCCAAAAAGGCAATGACACTAGAGAATGTCAACCGGTAAATCATAACGATTACAGATTTAACTCCGCAAGCGCACGGAAATACCGTTGTAGCATTTCACCCGGAAGTATTTCAGGGTATCGTTATTTATATTTTCCCAAAGGAAGGCATGGTGTAAAGAGTCTAGTATGGATATGAACAAGATAACATGATTGCAAAGATGAACCAAATGCTTGAGGCAGGGGTAAACATGATAGTTTTGGGATAGTGTGACACACACTCGAGTCTAACACCTGAGCAGAGAAAGAAGGAAGAAGGACTAAAGAATAAAAGAATAAATCTATGAGAGCAGGCATATCCTTGATACAGCTATGCAAAGAATAGTAAGTAATCATACATGTACATGAGTAAGAGCTAGTGCTAAGTGTGAGATAGGTCGGGAGGCCACCGAGTACTGGTCTGCCAGCAACCTCATGTGACAATTTACGTACTCCTACACCATACCCGAACGTGGGGGATTACGAAGGATGGACAGGGCTGTCACCACCTGCCGCCTACCCCTCAACCGTGGAGCATGAAATGCATTCACCTGTCTCTATATACCCGAGCACCATGCTCGCGTATAGAGAAACTACCCAAGCCCCCCCCGGGTCCCCGACCCTACGGATCGACAGGTAAGAAGCTTGGACACACCCGAAAGCACGATGAACCGCCACCTCAACTTAACTCTATTTCTTATCATAAACATGATATGAATGTTTAAGCATAAAGTTCTACATGGCAACATCATGACATATAAACTATAGAATAGCTCATATATCAAGATAATATCATGAGAACTATACTCTAGTTTACTTGCATTTACTATTGACAAAGTTCCACTTGTATTGGAAGCTTATTATTTTTGCAGAGAACATACCAAAATACAGTGGAACAAGGATCAAAATACGCCAACGGAGAAAGCGTAACGCAGATCATATACCAAGGAGTCAAGCAAAGGCCCACCTTCATGCAAAATCTGGGCCGAACACCTACGTGGAGGCAACCCTGGTCCAACCAGAAGCCCACCAGAGAAAGGCGGTGGCGAGAGGAGCGGGCCAGGGTGCGGCCGCACCAGGGGTGCGGCCGCACCGCCACTGGCGCCCCTCGGGACCACCTTTCTCTGGCGATTGCATGCCGACATGTAGAGGCGGTGTAGGCTAGTTTCCTATTTTATGGCACCCCAAACCGACCTCCTTCATGTATAAAAGGAGGGGTAGTGCTCTCATATCACACACACCACCTTGAGTCAACACATCTTGAGCACACCTCTCTAGTTTTTACTTTTTCCTTAGTAGTGCTAGAGCAAGGCAAAGCTACCTTGGAGGGCTTGACTCCTTGGAGAAGAATCTTGGTATGAATAAGATGAATCATTTCTCCAAAGTCTTGTCTTCATTTTATCAATATAGTTATGCAAGTAAACTAGAGTATAGTTCTCATGATATTATCTTGATATATGAGCTATTCTATAGTTTATATGTCATGATGTTGCCATGTAGAACTTTATGCTTAAACATTCATATCATGTTTATGATAAGAAATAGAGTTAAGTTGAGGTGGCGGTTCATCGTGCTTTCGGGTGTGTCCAAGCTTCTTACCTGTCGATCCGTAGGGTCGGGGACCCGGGGGGGGCTTGGGTAGTTTCTCTATACGCGAGCATGGTGCTCGGGTATATAGAGACAGGTGAATGCATTTCATGCTCCACGGTTGAGGGGTAGGCGGCAGGTGGTGACAGCCCTGTCCATCCTTCGTAATCCCCCACGTTCGGGTATGGTGTAGGAGTACGTAAATTGTCACATGAGGTTGCTGGCAGACCAGTACTCGGTGGCCTCCCGACCTATCTCACACTTAGCACTAGCTCTTACTCATGTACATGTATGATTACTTACTATTCTTTGCATAGCTGTATCAAGGATATGCCTGCTCTCATAGATTTATTCTTTTATTCTTTAGTCCTTCTTCCTTCTTTCTCTGCTCAGGTGTTAGACTCGAGTGTGTGTCACACTATCCCAAAACTATCATGTTTACCCCTGCCTCAAGCATTTGGTTCATCTTTGCAATCATGTTATCTTGTTCATATCCATACTAGACTCTTTACACCTATGCCTTCCTTTGGGAAAATATAAATAACGATACCCTGAAATACTTCCGGGTGAAATGCTACAACGGTATTTCCGTGCGCTTGCGGAGTTAAATCTGTAATCGTTATGATTTACCGGTTGACATTCTCTAGTGTCATTGCCTTTTTGGGCAGCGATGCTAGGAAATGCCAACAGACATTTCTGGCGCCGTTGCCGGGGATGGATCCTACCTCTATTCTTGGTGACGACGCTAAGAAATGCCAACAAGCATTTCTGGCGCCGTTGCCGGGGAAGGCATTGGTGTATAAGATCTAGTAGGACATGTTCATGATGATATGCATGCATGGTAACCACTGCTTATGCAGGCTAACTCTGCTTGTTTTCTCCTGTTGTGGATGAAAACAGGATAGTGTATGACTGGTTTCTCCCTGCCGAACAACTACATCAGCAATCCGGAGGCACTCCTAAGGAAGAACCGGTCTCGTGCCGCTTCTTCTTCTGCTACTCCACCGTCAGCTGAACCAGTCAACCCCGCACCATCCGCTACTACCGCTATGGCCCAGAAGACCCTCCGCGAATTCTCTGTCCCGGCCGTTGCCAACGTGCCCACCAGGCCCACTGTCAACGTAGGTGACAAGAACTTTGAGCTTCGTACCGGGCTCATTACAATGGTGCAGGCAAGCCCGTTCTGCGGCTTGCCAAGCGAGGACGCAAACGCGCATCTTCAGCACTTCCTTGAGTTGTGCGACACCATCGTTATCAAGGATGTCGCACCAGAGATCATCAGGCTCCGTCTGTTTCCTTTCTCCCTTGTGGGGAAGGCGAAACAGTGGTTCTACAAGGACAAGAAAGCAGTCGATACGTGGGCAAAATGCTCCACGGCGTTTCTCGCTAAATTCTTCCCCATGGGCAAAACCACTGCCCTGAGGGGAAGAATCGCCAACTTCCAGCAAAATTCCACCGAAACCATACCCGAGGCATGGGAAAGGCTACAAGAATACATCCTCGCCTGCCCACACCACGGTATGGAAAGCTGGCTGGTGCTCCAGAACTTTTATGATGGGTTAACGCCCATGTCAAAAGGGCACCTTGATGCCGCTGCTGGAGGGCATTCCTCTCACTCACCACCACTGGAGCTACGGCTCTGATCGATAAAATGGTGACCAACCAAAGTTGGGGAGAGGAAAGAAAACAACAAAAAGGCATGCATACCGTGAAGGAGACGGATATGCTTGCTGCCAAATTAGACCTCCTCATGAAAAGACTCGACGAACGTGCCAATGAAAAAGAAATACAAGGCACTGTCAAGGCCATGGACTCGCAGATGACCTGCGAGGTCTGTGGTAATGTTGGCCACTCGGGGAATGACTGCCCCGAGACCCGTGAAGATGCTTCCTACATCAACAATGGATTTCCGCCAACCAGGAGGCAATAACGGGTGGAACAATCAATAGCGTCCACCATTTCAAGGAGGTAATTCAAATTTCAATTCCAATTACGATTCGAATCAACCTTCCTTGAAAGATTTAGTTTTAGGCCAAGCCAAAATTAATGAAAATATCACTAAAAAGTTGTTGAATAATGATAAAATTTTGGAAAATATAAATTCTAAAATTGAAAATTTATCCTCCTCTGTTAAAAATCAACTGAGCTTTAACAAAATGATAGAAACTCAACTAGCTCAGATTGCGGCCGCTATTCCTGTCAACCATTCAGAAAAAATCCCGGGGCAACCCGAGAATTCCCCCGAATTTGTTCATACAGCTGCAGAGCAATGAAGGAGGAGAAGTCTTGCCGACAGACTATAAAACGTCGAGCCCTTACCGAAGGTAAATCGGTAGTTATCTTTCAAAAAAATAAATAAATATTTTCAAAATTTCAAAATTCAAAAATTAAAATAAACTTTTCAGAAAAAAAAGAGAAAATAACTTCCTGATAGTTCAGAATTTTCTGTTATCTTTTCTCTTTCCAAAATAATTATGAAAATATAAAAATTCAATAAATACTTTGTGGAAAATCAATTTCGGGAGCAAACGTTTGAATTGGAGGGAAGCACCAACGGCTACTTCTTTATCATAACCGTTGGGAGCAACCGGCCAAAGGGGGGCAGCAGAGGGCCCACCTCTGGTGCGGCCGCACCAGGGGTGCGGCCGCACCCAGGCTGGCGCCCCTCGTGCTGCTGCTTCTCCAACGGCTAGTAGCCGTTATCCTCTCCCCCTTTGTGCTGGTGCTTCGTGCTATAAATAGGAGAGCTCGGGCTGAGACTCCCCTCATTCTCTACTCTCCATTCTTTTCACCCCCTCTCACTCTCTTGCTCCACCGCTTGCAAAAATTTTCTTTTCCACAAAGATCGAGTACAAGGAAACTCTGCAGAAATTTCCTAAGGCTCATCAACACCAAGTAAAGCTCGCGGGTTGTTCGATTTGTTTTCACTAACATAACCCCGTTTGCGAGTTTTGTTGTTGTCTTTTTCGCCATGGGCAAGTTCGGGAGGAAACTCGCCGGCACCTTCAAGAAGGCCGTAGGAGCAAGCTCGAGTCGCTCTCGTGGAAGCTCAAGCACGCGCTACACCGAGCCCGAAGAGAGTCCGATGCATGAAGAAGAAGAAACCGAAGAACAAGAAGAAGAGCAAGAACAACTGATGGAAGAAGGCGATGATGATCCACACCTTGATTTGGAGGGAGACCGGGAGATGCAAGCATACCACCTCATCAAGGACCGCGAATTCATCCACACACCGGCATACCACCCCGATCTCCTGACAAAAATAGGTATGGATTCTGAATTCACCATCATTTGGAAAGCCGTCAGATGGGAGAAAATTGCTCCAATCGACGAGCTAGGTTCTCGCCTCTTAACAATTCAATTCTTATGTTCTTTGCAAGAAGTTGAGGGTGGGATTACTTTCCGTCTTTTTGAAAAAGAATATTATCTTACATGGAGAAATCTCAGCTCTCACATAGGCTTCAGTACAAAATGCTCAATTGACTTAAATCATGCTCTCAAAGGTTTTAATCGCCATGAATTTTGGAGAATGATTTCGGGTCAAAATGTAATTGGCAAGTTTCAACCTCGTAATATGAATATTCATCTTCCCACTTTGAGGTTCATGCATCGCTGGATTGCCATGACTTTGTTTGCTAGGCAAGACATAAGATTTGTTTATCATGCCGAACTGCAAATTCTCTATGCCATGATCAAAAAGATTAAAATTGCTCCTGTGAAAGAAATGTTTAAACATTGGTTAGAAACTTTCAAGGCCTCTACATCTATCTCTTGCACGTCCCCTGGTAACTCGTATTGCCGCCAATATCGGTGCGTTGGATGGATAAGATGTGACATACATCTCTACTCCACGCATTAATATTGATGAGCACTACTTGATACAGGGGCACCATTTGAAATATGACGATGCAGGGAACCTTGTATTTTTCTTCCTGGGATATACAAATGAGATCCCGCTCCCTAACCCGGGATTCTCTTTGTATACATCCCCGTCACTCACCTTCACTCTTGTCGAACAAGAGGAAGCACGCAGGAGTTCTGTTTCTCGCAGGGGAACAAGAAGCAGGCCTAGAGATGAAGCTGGCAGCTCTCAACAGCCACCGACACCAACACCAACACAACTGGTGCCTCAGACATTCCATACGGAGTGGTTCCCGGCCACACAGATGCCTGGATTCACTTCCGGGTATCAGCAGGGCTGGGAACACACCCCGCAACCACACGAGGCCGGAGGATCGGGATGGCACGAGGCCGATGATGCGGCATGGGCGCGTCACTCGTCTGACTCTGAGGGGCTACCACCGCATGTCCATCCACGGCAGTCCACTTCAACCCGTCAGGAGTTGGACGGCATCAACACCCGCCTCAGAGGATTAGACATCCGCACAGGTGAAATTCAAAATACACTCAACACTCATGTGCAGGATACGAGTCAGTGGCATCAACAGCAGCAGCAACAGTTTGCGGATATCAACGCTCTACTAAGGCAACAACAGGAAGCACAGGCAGCCTATTGGCGGTCCATGGGATACAATCCCGGACCATAGGCCTCAAGCAAGCTTGGGGGAGGGCCCCCGCAGAGGTACCTTGTATCTTTAATTCTCGCATTTATTTTCTGCTTTTATATACATAAATAAAATAATAATAATAAAAAAGAATTCCACTCCCATATGTGTTTAAGGAATGTTTAGTTTCTCCTAAAGATGAAATGATGAATAATTGCTCTGTCTATAATTCATCTGTACCTAGGTTATAACTTAGTTTTCCCCAAGATTCAAGTTTGTTGGCTAAAATTATCTCATCCTAAGAACTTGAAAACTTGTGGGTTGCAAATGCATGCTCCTTTTCTAAGTTGTTGCAAGTTTTGATATGGTACAAATGGAATTTACTATGACTTTGTTCTAAGAGAAACTTGACATCCGGAGTTTTTCATTTTCAAAAAAATACTTAAATTCAAAAAGTTCCTCAATGATTATGAATACCTACCAAAGCCATATGACATGATTCGAAAGTCAAAACCTTAGTCATATGCTACTTGTTATTACATTGAACTTTGTCAAATTGTTTGTGACCCCTTGTTGAAGATTCTTGTCATACACCCATGATCAAGACACACGTACACCCACAAATAAAGTGCTGACTCTTACACTAAGAGTTACGCAACTCATTTTGTTCGTCTACTAAAAATACTCCAATTATTATGATTCTCTCTCCAAAAATACTCATGTGCCAAAAGAGAGTTTGGGCTATGCTAAAAAAAATAGAAGAAAACCATGCCAAAGTGCATGAGAAAAAGAAAGCATGCCAAAGAGCATGATGTAAAAAGAAAAAAAAGGAGAGAAAACAATGGGCACTTCGATGCTCGCCCCGAGAGAAAATAATGGGTACCTCGATACCCGCTAGTGAGAATAAGATAGCCCAAACTCTCTTTTGGCACATGAGTATTTTTGGAGAGAGAATCATAATAATTGGAGTATTTTTAGTAGACGAACAAAATGAGTTGCGTAACTCTTAGTGTAAGAGTCAGCACTTTATTTGTGGGTGTACGTGTGTCTTGATCATGGGTGTATGACAAGAATCTTCAACAAGGGTCACAAACAATTTGACAAAGTTCAATGTAATAACAAGTAGCATATGACTAAGGTTTTGACTTTCGAATCATGTCATATGGCTTTGGTAGGTATTCATAATCATTGAGGAACTTTTTGAATTTAAGTATTTTTTTGAAAATGAAAAACTCCGGATGTCAAGTTTCTCTTAGAACAAAGTCATAGTAAATTCCATTTGTACCATATCAAAACTTGCAACAACTTAGAAAAGGAGCATGCATTTGCAACCCACAAGTTTTCAAGTTCTTAGGATGAGATAATTTTAGCCAACAAACTTGAATCTTGGGGGAAAACTAAGTTATAACCTAGGTACAGATGAATTATAGACAGAGCAATTATTCATCATTTCATCTTTAGGAGAAACTAAACATTCCTTAACACATATGGGAGTGGAATTCTTTTTTATTATTATTATTTTATTTATGTATATAAAAGCAGAAAATAAATGCGAGAATTAAAGATACAAGGTACCTCTGCGGGGGGCCCTCCCCCAAGCTTGCTTGAGGCCTATGGTCCGGGATTGTATCCCATGGACCGCCAATAGGCTGCCTGTGCTTCCTGTTGTTGCCTTAGTAGAGCGTTGATATCCGCAAACTGTTGCTGCTGCTGTTGATGCCACTGACTCGTATCCTGCACATGAGTGTTGAGTGTATTTTGAATTTCACCTGTGCGGATGTCTAATCCTCTGAGGCGGGTGTTGATGCCGTCCAACTCCTGACGGGTTGAAGTGGACTGCCGTGGATGGACATGCGGTGGTAGCCCCTCAGAGTCAGACGAGTGACGCGCCCATGCCGCATCATCGGCCTCGTGCCATCCCGATCCTCCGGCCTCGTGTGGTTGCGGGGTGTGTTCCCCAGCCCTGCTGATACCCGGAAGTGAATCCAGGCATCTGTGTGGCCGGGGAACCCACTCCGTATGGAATGTCTGAGGCACCAGTTGTGTTGGTGTTGGTGTCGGTGGCTGTTGAGAGCTGCCAGCTTCATCTCTAGGCCTGCTTCTTGTTCCCCCTGCGAGAAACAGAACTCCTGCGTGCTTCCTCTTGTTCGACAAGAGTGAAGGTGAGTGACGGGGATGTATACAAAGAGAATCCCGGGTTAGGGAGCGGGATCTCATTTGTATATCCCAGGAAGAAAAATACAAGGTTCCCTGCATCGTCATATTTCAAATGGTGCCCCCTGTATCAAGTAGTGCTCATCAATATTAATGCGTGGAGTAGAGATGTATGTCACATCTTATCCATCCAACGCACCGATATTGGCGGCAATACGAGTTACCAGGGACGTGCAAGAGATAGATGTAGAGGCCTTGAAAGTTTCTAACCAATGTTTAAACATTTCTTTCACAGGAGCAATTTTAATCTTTTTGATCATGGCATAGAGAATTTGCAGTTCGGCATGATAAACAAATCTTATGTCTTGCCTAGCAAACAAAGTCATGGCAATCCAGCGATGCATGAACCTCAAAGTGGGAAGATGAATATTCATATTACGAGGTTGAAACTTGCCAATTACATTTTGACCCGAAATCATTCTCCAAAATTCATGGCGATTAAAACCTTTGAGAGCATGATTTAAGTCAATTGAGCATTTTGTACTGAAGCCTATGTGAGAGCTGAGATTTCTCCATGTAAGATAATATTCTTTTTCAAAAAGACGGAAAGTAATCCCACCCTCAACTTCTTGCAAAGAACATAAGAATTGAATTGTTAAGAGGCGAGAACCTAGCTCGTCGATTGGAGCAGGGGAACAAGAAGCAGGCCTAGAGATGAAGCTGGCAGCTCTCAACAGCCACCGACACCAACACCAACACAACTGGTGCCTCAGACATTCCATACGGAGTGGTTCCCGGCCACACAGATGCCTGGATTCACTTTCCGGGTATCAGCAGGGCTGGGAAACACACCCCGCAACCACACGAGGCCGGAGGATCGGGATGGCACGAGGCCGATGAATGCGGCATGGGCGCGTCACTCGTCTGACTCTGAGGGGCTACCACCGCATGTCCATCCACGGCAGTCCACTTCAACCCGTCAGGAGTTGGACGGCATCAACACCCCCGCCTCAGAGGATTAGACATCCGCACAGGTGAAATTCAAAATACACTCAACACTCATGTGCAGGATACGAGTCAGTGGCATCAACAGCAGCAGCAACAGTTTGCGGATATCAACGCTCTACTAAGGCAACAACAGGAAGCACAGGCAGCCTATTGGCGGTCCATGGGATACAATCCCGGACCATAGGCCTCAAGCAAGCTTGGGGGAGGGCCCCCGCAGAGGTACCTTGTATCTTTAATTCTCGCATTTATTTTCTGCTTTTATATACATAAATAAAATAATAATAATAAAAAAGAATTCCACTCCCATATGTGTTTAAGGAATGTTTAGTTTCTCCTAAAGATGAAATGATGAATAATTGCTCTGTCTATAATTCATCTGTACCTAGGTTATAACTTAGTTTTCCCCAAGATTCAAGTTTGTTGGCTAAAATTATCTCATCCTAAGAACTTGAAAACTTGTGGGTTGCAAATGCATGCTCCTTTTCTAAGTTGTTGCAAGTTTTGATATGGTACAAATGGAATTTACTATGACTTTGTTCTAAGAGAAACTTGACATCCGGAGTTTTTCATTTTCAAAAAAATACTTAAATTCAAAAAGTTCCTCAATGATTATGAATACCTACCAAAGCCATATGACATGATTCGAAAGTCAAAACCTTAGTCATATGCTACTTGTTATTACATTGAACTTTGTCAAATTGTTTGTGACCCTTGTTGAAGATTCTTGTCATACACCCATGATCAAGACACACGTACACCCACAAATAAAGTGCTGACTCTTACACTAAGAGTTACGCAACTCATTTTGTTCGTCTACTAAAAATACTCCAATTATTATGATTCTCTCTCCAAAAATACTCATGTGCCAAAAGAGAGTTTGGGCTATGCTAAAAAAATAGAAGAAAACCATGCCAAAGTGCATGAGAAAAAGAAAGCATGCCAAAGAGCATGATGTAAAAAGAAAAAAAGGAGAGAAAACAATGGGCACTTCGATGCTCGCCCCGAGAGAAAATAATGGGTACCTCGATACCCGCTAGTGAGAATAAGATAGCCCATACTCTCAGAAGCACTTTCAAAAGAAAGAGAGAGTCATAATAATTGGAGTATTTTTAGTAGACGAACAAAATGAGTTGCGTAACTCTTAGTGTAAGAGTCAGCACTTTATTTGTGGGTGTACGTGTGTCTTGATCATGGGTGTATGACAAGAATCTTCAACAAGGGTCACAAACAATTTGACAAAGTTCAATGTAATAACAAGTAGCATATGACTAAGGTTTTGACTTTCGAATCATGTCATATGGCTTTGGTAGGTATTCATAATCATTGAGGAACTTTTTGAATTTAAGTATTTTTTTGAAAATGAAAAACTCCGGATGTCAAGTTTCTCTTAGAACAAAGTCATAGTAAATTCCATTTGTACCATATCAAAACTTGCAACAACTTAGAAAAGGAGCATGCATTTGCAACCCACAAGTTTTCAAGTTCTTAGGATGAGATAATTTTAGCCAACAAACTTGAATCTTGGGGAAAACTAAGTTATAACCTAGGTACAGATGAATTATAGACAGAGCAATTATTCATCATTTCATCTTTAGGAGAAACTAAACATTCCTTAAACACATATGGGAGTGGAATTCTTTTTTATTATTATTATTTTATTTATGTATATAAAAGCAGAAAATAAATGCGAGAATTAAAGATACAAGGTACCTCTGCGGGGGCCCTCCCCCAAGCTTGCTTGAGGCCTATGGTCCGGGATTGTATCCCATGGACCGCCAATAGGCTGCCTGTGCTTCCTGTTGTTGCCTTAGTAGAGCGTTGATATCCGCAAACTGTTGCTGCTGCTGTTGATGCCACTGACTCGTATCCTGCACATGAGTGTTGAGTGTATTTTGAATTTCACCTGTGCGGATGTCTAATCCTCTGAGGCGGGTGTTGATGCCGTCCAACTCCTGACGGGTTGAAGTGGACTGCCGTGGATGGACATGCGGTGGTAGCCCCTCAGAGTCAGACGAGTGACGCGCCCATGCCGCATCATCGGCCTCGTGCCATCCCGATCCTCCGGCCTCGTGTGGTTGCGGGGTGTGTTCCCAGCCCTGCTGATACCCGGAAGTGAATCCAGGCATCTGTGTGGCCGGGAACCACTCCGTATGGAATGTCTGAGGCACCAGTTGTGTTGGTGTTGGTGTCGGTGGCTGTTGAGAGCTGCCAGCTTCATCTCTAGGCCTGCTTCTTGTTCCCCTGCTCCAATCGACGAGCTAGGTTCTCGCCTCTTAACAATTCAATTCTTATGTTCTTTGCAAGAAGTTGAGGGTGGGATTACTTTCCGTCTTTTTGAAAAAGAATATTATCTTACATGGAGAAATCTCAGCTCTCACATAGGCTTCAGTACAAAATGCTCAATTGACTTAAATCATGCTCTCAAAGGTTTTAATCGCCATGAATTTTGGAGAATGATTTCGGGTCAAAATGTAATTGGCAAGTTTCAACCTCGTAATATGAATATTCATCTTCCCACTTTGAGGTTCATGCATCGCTGGATTGCCATGACTTTGTTTGCTAGGCAAGACATAAGATTTGTTTATCATGCCGAACTGCAAATTCTCTATGCCATGATCAAAAAGATTAAAATTGCTCCTGTGAAAGAAATGTTTAAACATTGGTTAGAAACTTTCAAGGCCTCTACATCTATCTCTTGCACGTCCCTGGTAACTCGTATTGCCGCCAATATCGGTGCGTTGGATGGATAAGATGTGACATACATCTCTACTCCACGCATTAATATTGATGAGCACTACTTGATACAGGGGCACCATTTGAAATATGACGATGCAGGGAACCTTGTATTTTTCTTCCTGGGATATACAAATGAGATCCCGCTCCCTAACCCGGGATTCTCTTTGTATACATCCCCGTCACTCACCTTCACTCTTGTCGAACAAGAGGAAGCACGCAGGAGTTCTGTTTCTCGCAGGGGAACAAGAAGCAGGCCTAGAGATGAAGCTGGCAGCTCTCAACAGCCACCGACACCAACACCAACACAACTGGTGCCTCAGACATTCCATACGGAGTGGTTCCCGGCCACACAGATGCCTGGATTCACTTCCGGGTATCAGCAGGGCTGGGAACACACCCCGCAACCACACGAGGCCGGAGGATCGGGATGGCACGAGGCCGATGATGCGGCATGGGCGCGTCACTCGTCTGACTCTGAGGGGCTACCACCGCATGTCCATCCACGGCAGTCCACTTCAACCCGTCAGGAGTTGGACGGCATCAACACCCGCCTCAGAGGATTAGACATCCGCACAGGTGAAATTCAAAATACACTCAACACTCATGTGCAGGATACGAGTCAGTGGCATCAACAGCAGCAGCAACAGTTTGCGGATATCAACGCTCTACTAAGGCAACAACAGGAAGCACAGGCAGCCTATTGGCGGTCCATGGGATACAATCCCGGACCATAGGCCTCAAGCAAGCTTGGGGGAGGGCCCCCGCAGAGGTACCTTGTATCTTTAATTCTCGCATTTATTTTCTGCTTTTATATACATAAATAAAATAATAATAATAAAAAAGAATTCCACTCCCATATGTGTTTAAGGAATGTTTAGTTTCTCCTAAAGATGAAATGATGAATAATTGCTCTGTCTATAATTCATCTGTACCTAGGTTATAACTTAGTTTTCCCCAAGATTCAAGTTTGTTGGCTAAAATTATCTCATCCTAAGAACTTGAAAACTTGTGGGTTGCAAATGCATGCTCCTTTTCTAAGTTGTTGCAAGTTTTGATATGGTACAAATGGAATTTACTATGACTTTGTTCTAAGAGAAACTTGACATCCGGAGTTTTTTCATTTTCAAAAAAATACTTAAATTCAAAAAGTTCCTCAATGATTATGAATACCTACCAAAGCCATATGACATGATTCGAAAGTCAAAACCTTAGTCATATGCTACTTGTTATTACATTGAACTTTGTCAAATTGTTTGTGACCCTTGTTGAAGATTCTTGTCATACACCCATGATCAAGACACACGTACACCCACAAATAAAGTGCTGACTCTTACACTAAGAGTTACGCAACTCATTTTGTTCGTCTACTAAAAATACTCCAATTATTATGATTCTCTCTCCAAAAATACTCATGTGCCAAAAGAGAGTTTGGGCTATGCTAAAAAAATAGAAGAAAACCATGCCAAAGTGCATGAGAAAAAGAAAGCA
>JAHUYU010002654.1:0-18632 GCA_030439765.1 Tripidium arundinaceum | reverse complement strand
CTGTGTGATCCCTGCAAAGAACGTCGCGGTGAACGCTAGCCGTCTGTACTCCAGCGGGTAAGTTTGCATACTGTGCTGTACATCAACATTTTGCTCTTATTGTTTCAACAGGTGATGGGAGGTTTTGAGACAACTTTTTTTCACTTATGTTGTTGCTACTACAACCAAACAGTGGAACTGGCAGACGATATTGATCGGAGCATCGTTCTTGGGATTCCTTCTGGTCACCAAGTACATTGTAAGACAAACTGCTATAATATACTGCATTTTTCAGAGTTCCACTGCCACCTTGGTTATTCTTATTACTATTATTAGGCTCTGCTATGTTAGTCCCAATACGACCATTCATTTAATTAGATCCAAATTATAAGATGTTTTGGCTTTTTGATTCTACTATGTATGTAGACATAGTGTATATCTAAGTGTATAGTAAAAGCTATGTATCTGGAAAAGCCAAAAAAATATATAATTTGAAACTGTGGGAGTACTTTCCAGGAGGTAATGGGTGAGATATATATTTATTTAATTTATTTTTGTAAAATGTGATAAATAAGGAAAGTTGTAGATATAAAAATCTTTTTTCTAGATCTAATTGATGCATGCGTAATCTATTAGATATGGTAGATCTTTTATTTTGCAAATTTATGGACATGACATGATTTGATTGGCATAAATTGCTGATCTTTTTTTATACATGTTAATCTATGTGATTTGTTTCCCTAACATGTTTTTTATCTGAATTAGTGGGCTCAATTATCTGAAAACCAACGTCATAGACCCAGTCCACGTGATTTGTTTGCGAACAAGTTTTTTATCCACGTGATGAGGGCATTTGATAATATTTATTTTTTATTTTATTAGGTTAATTAATTATTTATTAATTCAAAAAATCTAGAAAATCAATGCCTAGATTTATTTGAGGTATTACCTTATGGTAAGTAAAGGGAGTAGTATCGTAGCATTGCCCACTACTATTTACATTGTTACATATATATGCCACGCTGTAGTTTCATTGAGACAACTGATTATATAGGGGAAGAAAAAGAAGAAGCTCTTCTGGATGTCTGCAATTGCGCCGCTGCTTTCTGTGATCCTATCAACCTTCTTTGTGTACATCACACGTGCAGACAGGCATGGTGTGGCAGTTGTAAGAGCCACTACTCACAAGTTGCAGAAAGACACCAAAAGTTTAGTTGAAGTTAGCAGTGAAGCTTAATTATCACTGATTATATTGCAGGTCAAAAACATAGAGAAAGGTGTCAACCCGCCTTCAGCTAGCCTCATATACTTCGGTGGCCCGTTCTTGCTGAAAGGATTCAAAATTGGAGTGGTAACTGGATTGATAGCCCTGACGGTAAAGCAAACTTCAATTGTTTCAAATTAAATCAGCACGCGGCATGGCAAAATTAAAGTATGTGCCTAGGACAGCTACCAAAGTAGCAATGTGCTGAGACTTAACCTATGTGAAAACATTATTTACCAGGAGGCAATTGCAATTGGAAGAACATTTCTGCCATGAAGGATTACCCACTAGACGGGAACAAGGAAATGGTAGCTCTAGGAACCATGAACGTGGTAGGTTCGTTGACTTCGTGCTACATAACCACAGGTAATTAAGGTAGTATAACTACTATTCCAGCTTGAAACTGGCCAATCGCACAGCACAAACAGTTAGTTGTGGACACTCTCTCTGAACAAAATTTTATCATCTTAGGTGGTTTTGGGCGATCAGCGGTCAACTGCTTGGCTGGCTGCAAAACAGCAGCATCCAATATGGTTATGTCAGTTGTAGTGCTCCTAACGCTACTGTTTATCACTCCACTGTTCAAGTACACTCCCAATGCCATCCTCTCTTCCATCATCATATCGGCGGTGCTTGGCCTGATTGACTACAAGGCAGCATACCGTATCTGGAAGGTTGATAAGCTGGACTTCTTGGCGTGTTTGGGGGCCTTTTTGGGAGTCGTGTTTTCATCGGTGGAGTATGGCCTGCTGATTGCGGTATGGACTGCTAATTGTTCCAACGATTCCTGTTCTGTCACCTTCAATTGAATTTCCTTGCACATTTCAGCAAGGGCTCATGATCGTAAAACTTTTTCTTGAATGGAGTAGGTTGCAATTTCAATTGCCAAGATACTTGTCCAAGCAACACGGCCAAAAACCGCCTTGCTTGGCAACCTTCCAAGAACGACGGTGTATAGGAACATTGAACAATACCCGGAAGTTACCATGGTACCTGGGGTGGTAATTGTTCAGGTGGAGTCAGCTATCTACTTCACGAATTCCAACTATGTTAAAGAAAGGTAATAAGTCCTATATTATTCACTGGTATAAATAGTATTTTCATTGTATACCAACCTTTTGCAATATATGTGATGACCCCTTCATTGAAGTAACTTTTTTTTTAAGAAGAAGCACTGGCACAGGGGAGGAACAAACATACTATAACTAATATTAGCGTGAAATCTCAGATAAACTTGGGCATGTGTATGTATGAAACGTTGAAAATGTTTCTTTATTAGAAAGGAAAAATAATATAGGGCTGAGGCAGCTATTAGAATCAAATCCAGGAAAGTCAGCACACGCTAACATATATGATTACCTGTTGTGTAAGCAGTATGATATGGCTGCATGTTCAGGCAACTTGTTAGTTGATATGCTAGCTAGCTAAGAATGTATCAGCTACATCATTGCATCATGTTGAGTACCACTAGCACCGTGTTCCCTATGTCAAATATTAGCGACAAGCAAACTATTCTTCACTAGTTTCATGTCCGATTACCGATTTTCAGAATCTTGAGGTGGCTGAATGAGGAGGAAGATCGACAACGAGAGCAGAAGTTTCCCGGAATTGAGTTTCTGATTGTTGATCTATCTCGTAAGAACAAAGTGGATATATCTATTCTCTATATACGCAAAATAAAACAGAGTTTTTTTTTTCAGATGAAAGATTTCGATTTATTGGTTTGCACCAGCAGCACTGATATGTTACTCTTCAACAGCGGTGGGTGACATCGACACAAGCGGAATCCACGCCTTGGAGGAGTTGTTCAGAACACTCGAGAAGCGAAAAATTCAGGTGAGAACGGCTAGAATTCTTCAACTGCTAGTGTGCCAATCATCCTGCTCTCGCAGAACTCTTCACCAAGAAGAAATTCATTGTGCCTGCCATTTACAGTTGATCCTTGCCAATCCCGGTCCGGCAGTAATTCAGAAGCTCCGTTCAGCGAAATTCACAGAACTAGTCGGCGAAGACAAGATATTCCTGACGGTCACAGATGCGGTGAAGAAATTTGGTCCAAAGGCAGTGGATTGTGTCTGAAGGAGATGCAGCGAGTTATGTGCATTTGGAAGCACATACAAGCTTCAACTCCCATTTCACAAGTGTCAATTTAAGAGAAGCATGACTGTAAAGAAAACAGTTTGCTAAAATGTATGTACTTACTGACAATAAAGAATGTGTGTTGTGATGTTCAAAAAAAAAAGGAATGTGTGCTGTGCTGGAGATGGAGCACATCAGATCTCCATCGATCAGTGCGTGTTTACATGGCAAGCGCTTTGGTTTGACGGGTTGAAAGGCGTCACCATCCGCCATCCGCCATTTTGAATTTTGAAAGGAAAAATAAAAAGAAAAGGAGTATCGTCTCTTTGCCTGGAAAATGCTTGTTTCGTAACCTATTGGGCCGAGTTCAGTACTCGTCCAAATGTGCTGATCGGGCCCAACAATGGTTGTGGGCCTTTACAGTTCAAAGCCCATTTAACAGAAATCCAGCAGAGGTGCGCCTTCTGTCTTCTACTCTTCTTCATTGTGTTCCTCAAAAAAAAAACTCTTCTTCATTGTGACCTAGCGTTTGTGGATTTACTACTTATACATCCCCACTGTCCAAATCACAATCCACGCATGTGTCATTAAGCATCGTTAGGTTACAGGAAAGAAACCTAGCACAGTCTGCTCAAAAAAAAAAAAACCTAGCATAGCACAATAGGATTGAATGGTCCTATGATTAATTTGGACATCTAGAGTCGTTTCTTTGGGCTCATCAGGATATGGTCTAATCAAGGACAATTTTAATGTACACACACGTCGTCTTCACGTGGGTATATATACTCCTTTTGTGCACTCTACCAGTACTGCGTGACTAAACACTGAAGAATATTTGATCCGCCATGGAAATTAACTAAAAGCAATCGACAAGTAAGGTGAAAACAACAGATTCTAGGTTCTCCGTGGCATTATTGCCCCATGACGTGTTGCAAAATTCCTAGCGGAGCACGAGGTAGGTGTGCCTTTTCCAACCTTTTTGCGCTTGTGGCGTCGGGCTCTTGTGCTTGTCTTCATCTCAGAAAATTGACCCTTGTGCTCTTGTAAAAAGGTAGCCTGAACAACAAGTTGAATCTTTTTCTCTGGCCTTGCGGTTGCGGATTGCTTGTGCTAACAACAAATTTTTTTGACCCACATAAAGGAAAGATCACCCTTTTTTACAATTTTTTTTACCTTAAATTAGGCCCGATGAGATTTCGTCATCAGGCAAATTTGTAATAGGAACACTCACGGCCTTAATAATTTATGGCTTCCCCAACGGTTAATAGTCAATATTGTTAGTCCTAAAGATTATATGATTACGTTGTTATTCAATTCTTTGATGAGTCCAATTTTTCTTACAAAAGTATATTGTGCCGTGCCTTATAACTGTTCTGTAGAAAAAAGTACTAGATCGTGGCAATGTTCACAACAGCACTTTTGATTGGAGGACCGGTAGATCGATTCTGGCACCACAGACCACAGAGACACACAGGTGGCTCAAATTATTACAGCTTACAAGCTCACCACTATCTAGGACGGGCGGCTGCGTCATCCTAAAGCAGGATTCTTGCCAAGTCAAACAGCTAGTAATAGCCACTAACTCAGTTAGGTCCTGTGATCGACCTGCCTTCAGCCACAGTGCTCGCCACCACTCTATAGCTAGTCTCTGCCCTCGTCCACATATACTATGCTTGCTGTTGCTGGCTCCATCCATCCAGCAGCGTTGCGACTTGCGTATCTCCGGTGATCATGATGGCCGGCCGGCCTGAATCGATCTTGACGAATAGAGCTAGGTTAGTGATGTGATTTGACAAGAGAGGATAGGCTTAGGCCGGATAGATCGACCGATCCCCTTGCTGCTTTGTTGGCACCATTCTTCTTCGGCATCTCTCCCCATCTTCTTCATGTGTTATTAGTCTCCTGCTTGACCACTCACAACACTCGACAGGGTTCCTTGAAGCTTTTTCCCTTCTCCTCGGCTGGGACCCTGAGAACGAATACCTATTGCTCTTTGCCTCTCTCATGGTGACATCCACGAGAAACGCTACTACTAGCTTGGGATTTCTCCAAGCATATTCGCGAGAAAATTATTGAGAACACAAAAAGAAACTAAACTAGTCTGAGATTTACTGGCTAGAATATATACGGGATACACAAAGCACATATTTATTAATTCTAAATCGAATAGATTTATAGAAAATAGTATGGATATTTATACATTTTAAAAAGGTTTATTACAAAATTATGTTACATGATTAATCTAGTAATATTTTATTATTGCATCATAGATATTAATACTTTTAATATTTTTAATTATATTTGAGATTATTTTGACTTGTAGTCAAATGAGATTTCTATTTCTTTTATTTGCGGCGGGAGTAGAAGAGTTTGAATTTGGCCACGAAGTTTTCGGACCACGGGCCGGGAGCACCTCTCTTTTTTCCTTACCGTATGGCTACGCCGACACATGCATCAGCATCACTGCTCACTACTGGAGCGAACCGTGAGTAGGCATGCGGTTGTAAGCTATCAGACTATCACTACCTCTTTAATAATATAACCGGGGTGACAAATTTTTTATGAAACAAAAAAAAAGAGTAAAATGCACCAGCGGCCCCTAAATTTGGCAGAGATTGTCATCTAGGTCTCTAAACTCCTAAAATGCACAACCAAGTCCTTAAACTTAGCATATGGTATGTCACAGGTCCAAACGGAGCCTGAGTCAAGACTAGACCCGTTTGCTAACGTCTGCCACTAGTGATGCCAGTCTAGTTCCTTAACTTGGTATAGTGTCATCTAGGTTCCTAAACTTTCAAAATACACATCCGCATACATAGTTTAAAATATATAAAAAATAACATGTATAATAAACATTTCAATAACTAAATTTATCAAAAATCAATAAAACTATAAATAGTTTAAAATATATAAAAATATTTTCACCAATATATGAATAATTAAAGTCCATAAAATTAATATGATTAGAAATTTTAAAACTAACCTTTATATATCATTAATAATATTATTATTAGTCATAGGCATAAGTTTTAAACAGTTTAAATGATGCATGTTTTTTGTTATATTAAAGTTGATATTATTTACATTACTAATTAGTAATAGAGATACATTATTTGTCGGGTATCCAAAAAAAAGTACCCTGTAAAGTCATCTAAAACTTACATCTATGACTAATTAGTAATGTAAATAATATCAAATTTAATTTAACAAAAAATATGCATCATTTAAACTATTTAGAACATATCTCTATGGCTAATAACATTATATAATATATATTATTAATATGGATAATTCATATTAATTTTATGTACTTTAATGATTCAATATATTAGTGAAATTATTTTATATATTTTATTTAAACTGTTTATTGATAAATATTATTTATAGCTTTATTGATTATATTTAGTATTGAAATGTTTATTGTATATGTTATTTTTTATATATTTTAAATTATATATGCGGATGTGGATTTTAAAAGTTTAGGGACCTAGATGGTACACTTTGCCAAGTTTAAGAGCTGGTCTGGCATCGCTAGTGCTAGCATAGACCGCCACGTCAGCAAACGGGTCTAGTCATTTGGACCTATGATGTACCATGTGCCAAGTTTAAAGACCTAGATGTGCATTTTAGGAGTTTGGGGACCTAGATGATACCATCTGCCAAGTTTAGGAGCCGCTGGTGCATTTTACTCAAAAAAAGCACCACCTATGCAGCCACTAGAGTATCTCCAACACTACTACCAAAACAGACAACCTATACTTATCTTAGCATTAGTAAGCGTTATTCATGTTTTCTAGGGGGGTTTGTTGTTGTCTCTATCACTACTACCTAAATCAAGACACTTACTTTGCTAAGCATACACAACAACATGCGTATTTGTCTGGCAGCGTGTACTCTCTCTCTCTCTCTCTCTCTCTCTCTCTCTCTCTCTCGTTTCTTATCTGCTCGGCTAGGGAGGGAGCTCGAAGAGGGAGAGGGCCAGCGAGGAGCTAGGCTAGATCCAACGACGGTTGGGCACGGGGCAAAGGCGAGGGCAGGGGAGGCGACCTAGGGGAGGGGAAGGAAAGGAAGCTAGATCCGGGTGCAGGCCGATGGCACGGTGGTGGAGGTTGGGCGGGTGGACTATGGAGGACGTATAGATGAACAAACGGGCTAGGACCAATGAGCAGCACTAGACATGGCCCGAAAAAGCCTAGCCCTAGCCCGGCACGTCACTAAGCCCATAGTGCTAGTGCCGACACGAGTAAGGGCCTAGTGTCGTGCTTGGGACGCAAGTCCGGCCCGTAGTACCGGCACGGTCACGACACGGTTAATGGACCAGCACTATGTCGTCCCGATAACTTATAGTCGTTGGATGCCATCAGGATGAACCTTGTCCGTTAGATGTGCAAAGAGCGGCTTATATAAACGAGGTGACGCCTCAAATCCTAACTCCCTATCCATGAATACCATGATCCATCTCCCTCTCCTCTCCTGCTTCCCTCATGCACGGCGCTAGAGCTTGGAGACATGAGCACGAGCATGGCCTCAAACGTGATGTCGTGGGCATAGAGACGAAGCTGCGGGCGCGCGACCCAGCGTTGGTTGTGATGACCTAGGCGCAGAGCGTGGCACCATCCTCACGTGCGGCGGCGTAGGCGCATGAGTGCTCCCTAACCTCGCGCTGGGCAACAATCGATGGACGCATAGTGCTTGGGCTAGCACGGGCACGCCGGGCCTGTAATGTCGACACGGCACGGCTAAGAGACCATAGTGTCAAGCCTAGACCGAGACTTCGACACGGTGACACGGCACGGCACGGCACGGCACAACACGACACAGTAAAGGTATAGTGCTTGATAGTGCCATGCCTAATAGTGTCATGACTAATATTGCTAGCGTCGTGCTGCCTATTTGGTCATCTATAAGACGAGGTTGCTAGCGAGGGAGGTGTGTGTGGTCGGGCGTGGACAACGATGGTTGGGTGCACCCCCCTCGTTTATTAGCACCGATGAGTTGGGAAAGCATTGGAATTGGTCGAGGAGAGAGGGGGAGACTATTCCGAAGGTGGCCGAGCTTACAATAGCAATAGACAGGTGGGCAAAACGGTTGGCAAGCACAAGCTTGGGACGAGGGGAATGGGAGGGTGGCGGTTGAAAAACTGTCAACAACAAAGTAGATGCCCCTTACTTAGCCTGTGGAGAAGGGTGTGGGAAGGGGGATTTGAGGGTGCCCTACTTTTGAGGGGATGAGGATTTGAGGAGGTCTTGCTTTTGAGGGGATGAGTAAATAAATATAGCCTGTTGGACTTGGCCCTCTATTTTTTTTTGCTCCACTCGATAAATTGAGAGTATGAGATATGTTTAGCTGTTTAGCTAGTCCGTTAGAGATGCTCTTACTAGCATCATGATTAGGGATGGCAGTGGGATGGTTCCGGTTTGGGTCCCCACGATTTTCGGGTCCATTTGATGCAGGTGTGAGGGCGATTTTGCCCCATGGTTTTCTGGTTCGTGCGAGGACCCGAAACTTATCGGATTTGATTTTGGGTTTCAAGTTCCACCCACGGATGCACAATGAAAAGCCGAAATAGATTATTTTGAATCAAAACTCATGTCTTATATTAATAAATTGTTTATATAAGCTACTAAATTTGTTCATGGTTGAGTCATGGAATTGTATGTTGTTTGTTGCCTCTTGTTTATACATGTGAATATGTAATACACACACCATACATGTGTTGCGAAAAATTCCTTATTGCTTTTATTGTATCGCCATACAGTGGTGGATCTCACTTTTCGAGGAACCAATCGGGTTTTAGAGATCCACCAGATTTAGTGGCGGGAGTGGATTTTCACCTAAATCGGTGTTAAAGGTGGTTTTGAGTTCAGGTTTCAGATTCGGGTCTAAAAAAACCTTCACCTCACCCGAATCTGCCTCCTCACCATCTCTAGCCTTGATGAGAGCCGCTCCACCGTACCTCGTCTCCTATGCTCAAACAAGTTACAAAATGAATGAACTTATTCTGAGTTTTCTGACTTCGCTTCAGCAATAATACACATGAAACAGACATCATCTCAGGGATCGGATATACATACAAAGACTCAAACCAAACATGCATCAGGCACACATAAGTCATATCAGAAATACAACTAAGTTCGGAATCGGTCTCAAGAAATCCAACATATATACAACTGAAAATTGACATAAGAATCAAAAAAATCGACATTAAATTCGTCGCAAAAATCTTGGCCGCATCTCGACTGAGATATATACTAGTAGCTAGCACTGATACCTAATCAGTAATCATCTGTCACCCAATGTGCACGCGTGGGGGCAAAGCTTTGCCATGAAGGCACATCTGCAAAGATCAGAGCTCGTTTGACTTGCTTTCCAATATACGTAGTCGCGCACGCATGGCTCTCCGCCTCCCTTTCGGACTTTGGGAGTGTTCGGCTGGGCTAAAATGGCTGGCTGGGCTGATTTTGGCGCGGCTGATCAGCCCAGCCGTTTGGCGGCCCAAGCCTAGCTGAACGGCTGGACCTATAAGCCAAGCCGGCGGCCGCATCATCCGTCGCTCACTCCTTCCAGTACTTGCCGCGGTTCTAGGGTTAGCGACCGCGAGTCCGTCGGCCTCTTTCGTCCGCGCGGGCCGCCGCGGCCATTACCACCGCTACAGCGTGCGAGCTCCGGCGCCGTCCGAAGCCTCCGCGTCGATCTAGAGCCCCGCATCCCCACCTTGAAGCGGGCGGACGCATCCCTCCCTCACTCCGTCCCGCACGAGCCGCGCGGCTAGGGTTTCGGACCCCTCGTCCGTCGTCCTCTTGCGTCCGCGCGGGCCGCCGCGGACGTTACCTCCGCTTCTCCGTGCGAGATCTGGCCACCGCCGTCGACGCCCGTCCGCCGGCAAGAAAGGTACCCCCCGGATCCCAGTTCGCCGTTCTACCACCGCTCCTGTCCTCCCGCCGCCATCGTCCCCTTCTTCCGGATCCGATGACGCCGTCGGAGAACGCACCCCCCCCCCCGGATCTAACCCCCACGTGCTCGTATTGCAGGTGAACCGGAGCGCCGCCGACGGATCCGCCTGCCTTGCCGCCGGATCCGCCACACTGGCAGCGTCCTCCACTTCGTCGTGCTCGTCTCCTGAAAGCAGGCAGTACAAGCACCGTTGCAAACGCGCCAAGCGTTTCGGGAAGGCATGTCCCCATCTTTTCCGGCCTACCTCCCCTGTTTCTAACTGTGTCATTTGCTGCACAATATCTTCTATGCTCCATACATCACACCATACATTTTGCACATGGCCACAGATGTCCACTGATCGTGCTAACTGGGATGAAGCCACCTTGAGGACCTTTCTCGAACTAGTCATAGAACAGAAAAACCTCTTGCACTGGAACTAGAGAGGCCTAACAACCGTCGGGTGGTCCAATCTGTACCCAGCATTCCAACAGAGAATGAATTTGGGCTATGAGAAGAAACAGCTGCAGAACAAGTTGAACGAGATGAAGCGGTCATATTTCGATTGGCGCGACCTTCAAAACCACACTGGGCTTGGCCGCGACCCGATAACAGGAGGCGTCGCAGTTGACCCCTCGTTTTTTGAGGGTGCCAACGGGGTACTAACTTCCACCTAATTCCTTTCTAACCTGCTACTACCCTGTACTAGGTCTGCACCCAATTATTCGTCCTAACTTGTTGAACCATGGCACACCTGCAGGGAAATAGCCAATCGGCTGCGCAGCGAACCAAAGTTCCAAAATGCCTTGACCTGCTGGTCACTCTATGGGGACACACCCCTCGTGGCCTCGTGAAAGGGGCACGTTGCTCGCTTCTGGTGGGCATCATCGCGAGAGGACACCAAGTACTCCTAGCCATGAAACTCAACACGACATGTCACAGGATCCCTTAGGTACACACAGTGTCGGCCAGTCCTCCAAGAGATGCACTAGAGAGCATTCTGTCAGCAGCCCTCCAAGTAAGAAGACCGTTTCCATTGACGACTGCCTTAACGACCTCACCGAGCTCATTAAAGACCATAGGCAGCACAGGGCCGGTTCCAGCAAGCACGAGGAGGAGATGGCCCAAGTGAAGCACCTTTTGAAACAAGATGGTTTGCCCGAGTCTGATCCTGCGTTTGCTCATGCTTTAGTTGTTTTCAAGAACACAGTCGACCGTAGGAACTTTCTGAGCATGGAAACGAAAGAGGGCCGCATGAATTTGATTGATGCCTGCTGGGAGGTTCTGAGAGCCAGAATCGAAAAATAATCGTTATCCCAACAAACGTGCCTGCTGTGGCAGTGTGTCTAGATTCATGTTGGACCTGTGCATGTTCAGGATGTATGGTGCGCCATGTGTGTTTCGTTTGAAGTAGTCGTTGTAATTTTCCCTGGACACTGTTTGCTTAAATTTCATCGTTGTGCGCTGCCACTAGGTGGCTGTTTGTATGGTCGTTGGTTTTCCCTATTCCAAATAAAAAGTGTTATGTGCTGTACATAATTTCATTGTAGGCTGACCTACATTTCCTGCCACGTCAAGACTCTATTAATTGGTGTTCTAGGTTCAACTCGAACTGCAGACCGTCACTGTCGGGCCAACTATTCGGAAGGTGTGTACTTGAACCCTGTATCCTGTATTATGACAACGTGAATGTTGCCTAATGACTTTTTCAATACTAATTCATGCCTTTGCAGATGAGTAGCTCTGAGGACTCGTACATCAGCGACAACTCCAGTGAAGGAACACAAATGTACGATGTTGCGGCTGCTGCTGTCCTCCTTAGACGGTTGAAAGCACCATGGCAAATGTGGCTCCAGAGGTGAACCCTCCCCTGCCCTTCCCAAAGATGACCGGGCGGCAGTGGATGGAACTGAACCTGCAAAATGAACAAAAGTGCAAAGACAACTTGCGTATGTCTCCTGATGCCTTCCTGCATTTGCACAACATTTTACATGACTATGGACTGAATGGTACACAACAGACAGGGTCCATAGAAACTCTAGGATTATTTGTGTGGACTTGTGCCCACAACGGTGCAGCTAGAAGGAGCCGGGATAGATTTGAACGGTCTTTAGATACAGTCAATAGGAAGGTTACTCATGTGGCCGAAGTAATTTGTAAATGGGCAGACAGCATTCTAGTGCCCACTGATTGCACTTATGCTGGAGTGCACGCTCGGTTTTCAACATATGCACCATTCTTTGACGGGTGCATCGGGGCTTTGGATGGGACTCATATTAAGGTCTCGGTGAACAAGGAGGCGAAACGTGACTACATAAATAGGAAAGGGGATGTGACAATTAATGTGTGTGCCATCGTTGACATGGATATGCGCTTCACTTTTGTCGGGGCTGGGATGGCGGGGTCCGTGCATGACATGGCTGTACTTAGAGATTGTTGGTGGGAACGAAACTTCCCGCATCCACCACAAGGTTAGTGATTACTGCATGCATAAGCCGCACCATCTTTGTACTAGAGAGTGCTGATAGTGAAACTGAAGTTTGCAAGTGGTTCGTGTTTTGCAGGACGGTACTATTTGGTGGACGTTGGATATGCGCAGGAGACTGGGTACATGGGTCCTTTCAGAAATACAAGGTACCATCTCGACGATTTTAGGGGTGTAGACATAGAGACATTATCTCGACAGGAGAAATTTAACTTCACTCATTCGAGCCTCCGCAATGTCGTCGAAAGGACATTTGGGGTTTTGAAAGGCCGATGGCACATATTGGATGGGGTACCCTTCTGCCACAGAGAAAAGCAAAAGATGATCATTATGTCGTGTTTTGCAATGAACAATTTTTTACGGAATCGTGAGATTGGAGTTGGTTCGCCTACGTACCCCCCCTCGGAATGGGTGCAGATCAACGCTAATTGCCCTATGTCCGCTATAAGGGAGTACATATCAGTAGCTCTCTGGGGACAATGAAGGAGCAAAGGTGATGCAAATACTTTTGTTCTTTGCTTTCCTTGATCTGAGAATATAGGGAAAAGACCTGTTGACATTGGCATCCTAGGCTGCTGTGTGCTGTCATGCTCAGCATTGTTTTTATTACAATTAGATCCACAAGGCCTTCATGTTTTAACTTGGATGATCTTGTTGAAGGTTTTGGGGGCTTACCCAACTTTGCTGGTTCTTTTGAAAAAAAAATACATGTGTTAATGGAAATTCAGTCATGACTGGTTTAGTTCCTTCTGGCCGGCGATTCATTTCTCTACTTGCTTCTTGACGGTGGTACTATTTCTGGAAACCATTTCCGCAGAGTGCGTTATGTGGATATGAAGCATGAGTTTGCGTTTGTTGTAAGTGGTCTCGCTCGACTTCAAGCTCGTGAATTATTTTTGTCAACTAAATAGCTTTTTACCTTTTTCACATATGAGGCCTTCTTTTTCTGAATTGTATTGCAGGAGTTCACTGATCCCCAGGATGTTGATGATGCAAGGTATCACCTTGATGGTAGGGAGTTCAATGGTAGCCGGATGATTGTTGAGTTTGCAAAAGGGGTAAGCTACAAGAGCCCTCTGTACCATGTAATTTATTCCTTTTCCTGCTTTATCTTTTCTATTAGCTGATTCCTTGTTCCACCTGAATGCAATTTTCATTGCAATTTAGGTTCCACGTGGCCCAGGAGGATCCCATGAATATATGGGCAGGGGGACGCCTCCTGGTTCTGGCCGCTGCTTTAACTGTGGTATTGATGGGCACTGGGCTCGTGACTGCAAAGTTGGTGACTGGAAAAATAGATGCTACCGCTGTGGAGATAGGGGCCATATAGAAAGAGACTGTCATAACAGCCCTAAGAATCTGACGTACATCCTGTGAGATTTCTGCTTTGTTACAACTAGATCATTTCATGCCTGAATATAAGTTGTCTTTTTTTCAAGTAGGCGTGCAAGAAGTTACTCAAGATCCCCATCCCCTCGTCGCGAAAGGAGCCTTGATACGAGTTACAGCAGGAGCCGCAGTAGGAGCTATAGGTATGTGACTTTGTGTATTTCGATTTAACAAATTGGTTACTATGACAATGTTCATTAGTACTTCAATTTTTATTTGTCAATGAAATCCCATGGAGTCTTGTTGTTTAGCTTTATTAGCTTACAACATCTCAAACACATAACTATTTGAGTCAGAGCACTATTATTTTCTGGTTGTGCAGATCCTTGGCTGCATAATAAGATGTTCTGGCTGCTGCTGAGCTTGAGCATGGGTTACTGAAGAGTACAAATTTATACTAAAACTACTCAGAATGCTCCAAATATATTTTTAGTGATTTGGTATGACATAAAAGCTTGTTGTTGATTTGGTACGGTTTTCTGGATCTCACATAAACATAAAATACTTCTTAATTTGATTACATTTCTTTGTTCTGATTTGGTTCTTTCTTCCTCTCTGCTCATCTTTGTATAGTTTGTAGAGTCAAACACTGACATTGTATTCTTTCCTTTTCATAGTCGCTCGCAATCTCCGAGGAGGAACAGCCGCAGCCCTAGAAGGAGCCCTTTACAATCCAAGGGAAGGGACCGCAGGCCCAGCCCTAATGGTAGCCCTGCTACCAAGGGAACGCAATGGCTCGGATTACAGCATGAGCCCAAGGAGAGCTGATAGCCGTAGCCCAGCAGAGCGTGAGCGCCGTGACATTAGTCCAGCAAGTAGTGGTATTGCTGCAGTGTTGTAATGATTTGTTAGGAGTTGCAATTACCTTATACTATGAAATGTTGGAATGCACTTAACTATTGTAAGTGGATGTTAGCAGTTGGGGCTCACTGGTGTGCTGCCGCCATTTTTGTAATTGGACTGAAGTATGAGTGATTGGCGCCATTTTTTGAATTCAAACTGTTGTGCTGACGCCATTTTTCAAAAGTTGAATGTGCCTTGAGGCTGCTTTGGCTGATTTGTGCAACTGTTCTGCCTGCTGTTGGCTGAAATTCACTGTACCAGCTGGTTTCCAGCAGCAGCCATTTCATGGCTGATAATGCCAGCCGAACAGAGCATTTGGATCTTCCGTTGGCGTCACCGTCGTGCCATCAGTATTCAGTATGGTTCACGGGTGCGCCGTGCGTCTGCATCTGCAACGAGAGTGCATTTTGCGGCAACTGGGCGCTGCAACTGGGTCTGATCGGATTTGATTTCATTGGGCGCGCGCGAGATCGTCTTCTCCGATCCATGCGTGCATGCACCTGCCTCCTCTCTACGCTAGCTCAGCGAGGACCACGGGGATGGTCCTCCTCATCATCCAGTTATTTCCCGTTTGAAGGACTTATTTTGCAGCTGGCTGCGGTGTTTCAATAGTGTTCTATGAGAAAGATTTGACTGTGACTGCGGCTAAAAAGCGGCCGAAAAGAAGTGAACGGGCTAGAGAGCAATGTAACGTATTCTATCAGAGATGGTAAGTACTCATGTATGCCACTACTCTTTTTGACTTGATGTTTTTAACCTTTTGCTGTGTTTGCAGGATTCGGCTTGGTTCGGTTGTCATTCTCACCATATCCCTACGAAAGAAATCGTGGGAATAAACCGCAAACGAGTTCTGGGTGAAGAGTTTCGCTTTTACATCTACCTGTTCCTTTTTCTTTTTATATATATTTAGCCTGTTCGTTGATTTGTTTTCTGGCTAGTGCTGGTTTGTATGGCTGATTTATTGTGATAGAAAAATAATGTTCTACAGCTGACTGATTCTGACTGATATGAACAAGCGAACGGGGTGACTGTGTTTTATATATACTGTGTAAGATAATACTCCTCCCGTCCACAAAAGAATACATTTCTCGTTTTTTGACAAACAGTCTGAACTTTGACTAAATTTATAAAAAAGTACAAATACTCATGATACAAAATAAGTACTACTAGATTAATTATAGCATATATTTTTATAATAAATTTATTTGAAGACATAAATATTAATACTATTTACTATAAATTTGATCAAAACTTAAGCTAGATTGACTGGCACGTATACCATAATTGCATTCTTATGTTGACGGAGAGAGTAATAAACTAGCTAGAGAGTTGGCACGTGGAATTACAGGGCTAGTATGATGATATAAGTTCTTACGTAAGGGGATGTTTGGATCCAGGGGCTAAAGTTTAGTCCGTGTCATATCGGACGTTTGGATGCTAACTAAGAGGACTAAACATGAGCTAATTAAAAAACTAACTGCACAGGAGGAGACTAATTAGCGAGACGAATCTATTAAGCCTAATTAATCTATCATTAGCAAATGTTTACTGTAGCACCACATTGTCAAATCATGGACTAATTAGACTTAATAGATTCGTCTCATAAATTAGCCTCAATCTGTGTAATTAGTTTTGTAATTAGCCTATGTTTAATACTTATAATTAGTATCAAAGATTCGATATGACAGGACTAAACTTTTGCCCAAAGAAAACAGGCACCCCCTAACTTAGCCTGCACTCTTCTCGTCTAGGGGGGTGTTCGACTGGCACACAAGCCAGCTGATTTCGGCTGATTCAAATATGTTCGATGAGAGAATAAACTGAAACAAGCTGAAAATAAGACAAGCTATTTAGTTGACAAAAATAATTCACGAGCTTGAAGTCGAGCGAGACCACTTACAACAAACGCAAACTCATGCTTCATATCCACATAACGCACTCTGCGGAAATGGTTTCCAGAAATAGTACCACCGTCAAGAAGCAAGTAGAGAAATGAATCGCCGGCCAGAAGGAACTAAACCAGTCATGACTGAATTTCCATTAACACATGTATTTTTTTTTCAAAAGAACCAGCAAAGTTGGGTAAGCCCCCAAAACCTTCAACAAGATCATCCAAGTTAAAACATGAAGGCCTTGTGGATCTAATTGTAATAAAAACAATGCTGAGCATGACAGCACACAGCAGCCTAGGATGCCAATGTCAACAGGTCTTTTCCCTATATTCTCAGATCAAGGAAAGCAAAGAACAAAAGTATTTGCATCACCTTTGCTCCTTCATTGTCCCCAGAGAGCTACTGATATGTACTCCCTTATAGCGGACATAGGGCAATTAGCGTTGATCTGCACCCATTCCGAGGGGGGGTACGTAGGCGAACCAACTCCAATCTCACGATTCCGTAAAAAATTGTTCATTGCAAAACACGACATAATGATCATCTTTTGCTTTTCTCTGTGGCAGAAGGGTACCCCATCCAATATGTGCCATCGGCCTTTCAAAACCCCAAATGTCCTTTCGACGACATTGCGGAGGCTCGAATGAGTGAAGTTAAATTTCTCCTGTCGAGATAATGTCTCTATGTCTACACCCCTAAAATCGTCGAGATGGTACCTTGTATTTCTGAAAGGACCCATGTACCCAGTCTCCTGCGCATATCCAACGTCCACCAAATAGTACCGTCCTGCAAAACACGAACCACTTGCAAACTTCAGTTTCACTATCAGCACTCTCTAGTACAAAGATGGTGCGGCTTATGCATGCAGTAATCACTAACCTTGTGGTGGATGCGGGAAGTTTCGTTCCCACCAACAATCTCTAAGTACAGCCATGTCATGCACGGACCCCGCCATCCCAGCCCCGACAAAAGTGAAGCGCATATCCATGTCAACGATGGCACACACATTAATTGTCACATCCCCTTTCCTATTTATGTAGTCACGTTTCGCCTCCTTGTTCACCGAGACCTTAATATGAGTCCCATCCAAAGCCCCGATGCACCCGTCAAAGAATGGTGCATATGTTGAAAACCGAGCGTGCACTCCAGCATAAGTGCAATCAGTGGGCACTAGAATGCTGTCTGCCCATTTACAAATTACTTCGGCCACATGAGTAACCTTCCTATTGACTGTATCTAAAGACCGTTCAAATCTATCCCGGCTCCTTCTAGCTGCACCGTTGTGGGCACAAGTCCACACAAATAATCCTAGAGTTTCTATGGACCCTGTCTGTTGTGTACCATTCAGTCCATAGTCATGTAAAATGTTGTGCAAATGCAGGAAGGCATCAGGAGACATACGCAAGTTGTCTTTGCACTTTTGTTCATTTTGCAGGTTCAGTTCCATCCACTGCCGCCCGGTCATCTTTGGGAAGGGCAGGGGAGGGTTCACCTCTGGAGCCACATTTGCCATGGTGCTTTCAACCGTCTAAGGAGGACAGCAGCAGCCGCAACATCGTACATTTGTGTTCCTTCACTGGAGTTGTCGCTGATGTACGAGTCCTCAGAGCTACTCATCTGCAAAGGCATGAATTAGTATTGAAAAAGTCATTAGGGGTGTAGACATAGAGACATTATCTCGACAGGAGAAATTTAACTTCACTCATTCGAGCCTCCGCAATGTCGTCGAAAGGACATTTGGGGTTTTGAAAGGCCGATGGCACATATT
>JAHUYU010000747.1:0-18708 GCA_030439765.1 Tripidium arundinaceum | reverse complement strand
CCTATAAAAAAGTATCACAAAACCAACATGCAATATTTTTAAACAGTAGATCTAGTACTAAGAAACATAACAAAATTTGTTTCATTAATTTTGGAGCAATAAAACGCAAGATATGAATTTTCAAAGCATTAAAAACATTTCTGAAAAGTATTTTCGTTATTCTTTTGAAATTCCAGCCACTGAAATCGCTAGGCGCACCCCGCTGCTTCACCCTAACTCCACACAGAGGGACAGACAGGCGGGGCCCGAGGGTCAACCGACCCCACCCGTCGGTCATCCAAGGAGGGGGGATTTGACCGGCCGGGAACTCGCCGGCGGCGAGGTCACCGGCGGCCAGACCACCACCCTAAGCTTCCCCTTGGCCCCGCGGTTCCGGCCAGCTAGCAGAGGGTGCCGGAGAAGCACGGGCGAGCGCTCGCCGGCGCGCATGGCGGAGCGGCGGCGCGGTGAAACGGCGGCCGGCCATCTCCGGCCAAGAGAGGGCACGGCAATAGGCATGCGAGCAACGGGGAATCCAGACGAAAGAGATGCGCGCACGGGGAAGGGAAAAGGGTGAGCGGAGGGGTGGAGTCCACGGAGCGGAGTTCTCCGGCGAACTCGGCCGGGGCTCCGGCGAGCGATTGTCGCGGGGATGGAGCTTACCACGGGAAGGCGAGGCAAGCACGGGCAGCGCGAGAGAGAGGCGGAGCTCCGAGCAAGACGGAGAGGCCGGAGGTGAGCCAAAGTGGCCGGGACGGCCAACTCCGGCGAGCGCGCGCGCGGGTGCGGTGGCGGAGGCGGGCGCGCGCGCGGGGGCGGGCACGCGGACCGGGCCGGCTTCGGTCGTGGGCCGAGAAGGGAGGGCGCGGCCCGATTAAAGAAAAAAAAATCTTTTTTTTTGAAATTCAAACATCAGCTTCAAATCAAATTTTGAGCAAGAAAATAACATTTTCTGGAAATGGCCCAAAAATGAAAGTTGCTTAGAATTTAATTCTCTACAACTTTTATTAAGGGGGCAACTCAAAATTCTGCCTAGATTTTGAATTAGAGATTTAAAGTCAATTTAATTCCAGAACCCTAATTTTAAAGAGTTATTTTAAAAAGCACAATTTGACAAAACTTTGAATAAACACTTTGCTCCAAATTACATCCTTATTAATCCTAAGTTATTTTAGTGGTTAAACATCAAGCATTTGTGCTACTTTAAGCAAGGTACAAAACAACAGAGCATTTTATTAACTAAAACAAGCACTCACATGAAATGATATGCATGATGATGCTTATGCTCATGATTTGCAGGTGCTTAATGCATGCTTAACACCAGGGGTGTTACACTTGTGGTGGTTAAGGCATGGAGGACAGAGAAGGGAGGCCCGCGGACGCTTACGGTGGTTGAGGTGTGGAGGGCAGAGAGGAGCCCCCGGCGGTCGCGACTCGGGGGTCGCAGCGCGCCCGAATCGGCTGTCGTTTGGCCATTTTGGGCGATGCTCACGTCGTCTTCGAGTTTAGACAGCAAGAGCAACCATGTTGCAGTGATCATCGGCGGGAGACCCGCTGCTGAGCGCCGCCCGTGCCATCATACGAGGAGGCCCTGGCAGATCTGGAGGCTATCATTGTCTTGCCGCCTCCGGTCATCCCCGTCCCGGTTTCTTTGAGCTCGGTGGTGACCCGCTGCCGAGCGCACCGCCGGCGCCACCATACGTAGAGGCCCGAGCGGAACTCGAGGGCATCATTGCCTTCAAGGCTCTGGTCATCCCCAACCTTGCGCTGGTCGTTGAGATGCCGCCACCGGTCCTCTGCTTGTGAGAAAATATCTATTCTCATAAAAAGTTTACAAATCATGAAGTTCTTCAACTACATTATTAGTACTAAAAAGTTTATAAATCATGAAGTTCTTCAACTACATTATTAATACCATACAGTAGCTAAGGAAATAATATGAAACATTAAGAAATAAATACTAGTGACAATTTGGGTCCTAATTTTAGATTTGTAATTGGAATCAAAACTCTACAAAGGGTTGAAACTACAAACTTGGAATCAAAATTAGTAGAGATTTAGATTAACATTTGTTGGAACTTGGGTTCTGAACAGGTTAGGTGGTGAGTAGAGAGGAGAGAGGCGGCGGCTAGGATTTGCAAGTGGTGTGCTTTGAATGAAAAATATATGTCATGCATGTTCTGTAGAAAAATATTAATGTCTAGTTCAAGTGCTATTTATGGCTAATTTTTGTTATTTTTGATAGAGAACAAATTATGTATAAAAACATGCATGTGATAATTTTTGTACAGTGTTTGTTTACTGTATAGAATATGGGAAAAATACTAAATCTGTTGTTTGATACTTTTCATAGTACAAAGTAATTTCATGCTCATTTATATCCCCTAGCTTGTCATTTTTGTATAGGCAGTTTTATCTATCCAACTGCAATGAAAATTTTATGGTAGGCTATATTAGACTTGAGAAAGCCACTGTAATTTTATCATAATTCTTTGAGCACCAGAACTAGATGTTGCTGTTGTAACCTTAATTTAAAGCGAAATAAAATGAATTTTTCTTTATGCATAGTTAGTATTGATGGTGTAGCTTTGGTGTATCTTTGACGCATCAAATCACTTGCTAATGTCACTTGACCTATTAGTACAGTTGTGTTGATGAAGTGTAGTAGCACTTGTGTTAGGGTTATAGGTTAGTTAGCGGAAAAATAACGGGGGTTAGTAATAGAAGAGAATGCAGTAGATGACATGTAATTGTGGTGCATATTCTTGGATGATGTTGACTACCTTGTAGAAAGCTTTCGTCTCTAATATCTACTATAAGTTTCAATGTGTTCATCTGCATATCATGTAGCATGATCATGGCATTCCACCGCATCCGATGCACTGTCTGCATGTTTACTTATGCAATTGCATCATACAGGATCGCAGGAGGAGTCGCCAGTAGCAGTGCCGGAAGCACAGACCGGGGCAGATCCACAAGAACTCCAGGCACAGGAGGTGCCCGAGGAAGAGGAGCAAGGAGAGGACTTACCTGAGTGCGTGGATCACCAACCTAGTTCGTTCGAGCGAGGCAAGCCCCGGAGCATCCTAAGTATCCTACTTTATGAAAGCAATCCTTTATATATATGTTCTATATATTGTTGCATTAAGTTATAGGAGTTGAGTGAAACCGTTGATGCATTATTACTATCCTTGCCTACCTTATTACATTCCTACCCTGTTAGGTTTCGGATCGAATAACTGCTTAGCCCTGCTTAGACCGGTAGCGATCGGTGATTCCCGGTCACCTACAATTATAGGTGGTTACTGGAATACCTTAGCTATGAGATGGATGAAATCCTGAAGACAACCATGTGATGATGGATAAATGGAGACCGGACAAAAAAGTTGGAAGCAACCAGACAGGGTTCTGGAGTGCTATTAGTTTCTGTCTGTGTTGATTAAGGATCGATCGTTGCTCCTCCCTCTTGTCATGTTGAACGCATGTCTCACATTTAGCTGGCCGAATAATGTACTTTTCGATCGCGAAGCTAGTGGCATGATTCAGGCCGGGACCTACACGGGTGCGCGTACCGGTGCTGAAGGGGGTATGACAGGGATGCGAAGAGTGAGCCCAAGGTGCGTCCTGGCAGTCGGGCGGTCCCTGGGTACTGCGGCTCCAGTTTATCCCGCGACGTTTACCGAAATCGTGTCATTGGTGACATGTAGCTCACTTGATCGGTGAGTGTGGTTTGTGTGAGGAATAAATCACCAGCTGGTTAGGAATCGATTCGAATCGCCATCGCTCCTAGATAGTGAGCACTTGACTCGAGTTACGGCATCGTAGTAATTATGATGGAACCTTGGTGGTTATATGGATGAGTTCAGAAAGACTAAATGAGTTAGTAACTGAATGTTATTGATTAACTAAGTGATTGCCATAGTATAGGTGCTTACCTAGATAAATAGGCTCTAATCAATATGATGCAAAGTATTTAAATGGTTCATTTTGCCAACCTTTGCTTTTCGCAAATGAGTCAGCTAGCCCACTAAAGAGAGCCTTGCATAATCCTTGGTGTCACTTTATTTTTAAGTTTTTGACGGGTAAGTCTAGCTGAGTACTTTCTCGTACTCAGGGCGTTGTTCTCATTGTTGTTGCAGATGGTCAGATGTACTACGGTTATTGCATCAACTGCTTGTACCCTGCGATGGGCGACAACTAGGACCAAGGGCAATGGTCGCTCCGTATCTCTTACTTGTTGCTTTTGTTGGAATTGACTACCTCCTGGCACTGTATTTGAACTAAATGTGAGTGTGTGTGGTTTATGAAACTATTTGCTTCCGCTACTTTATTATGAACCTGGGTTGTAATAACTTATGTTTAAACTCTGATGTATTTCAAGGTTGTTGCGAACTTTATGTATTATGTGACTTTGGCTGCTAAACTCTTCGATCTTGGTTTGTATGTTGGTTGGTTTGAAATCCCTCGCGGTTTCACGGACTACCGGGTTATACGGGCTTAAGTTTGCTAAATTATCTGCCTTGGCTGGTGATTTTCTTACTTAATTTCGTATAATTGGTCGGTTCTGTTACAGCTGGTATCGGAGCAAGGTTTAGCAGGTTACTGTTCACATGTGTATTTAAAACAAAACAATGTTTAAACCTATGATTTAAAAACTTAATAGTGTGCCAGTGGTCATATCCTTTATGCCCAGTTAAGGACTCTAGGTGGCTTATTTAAATACTGACTTGGGGGTCCTTGCATCATATTTCTATTTTTCGTTGCTCATACGGCGTGCTATAGTATGAGTACCATTCATTTGAGTGGTAATGTATGGATCATTGCCTCTACGCCCAGGGTAAGTGTGAGTTATGAGAGCATGATCGGATACACTGCCGATCTAGGGAGAGTGCTTATTTGATGCTGGAGTATTTACATGTTACACGCATGTTTGTATGAAAGTATTACATGTGTGGGTTGTGCCGTCCTGTGGTGACGATGCCGTCAAAAACTTAAAAATAAAGTGACACAAGGATTATGCAAGGCTCTCTTTAGTGGGCTAGCTGACTCATTTGCGAAAAGCAAAGGTTGGCAAAATGAACCATTTAAATACTTTGCATCATATTGATTAGAGCCTATTTATCTAGGTAAGCACCTATACTATGGCAATCACTTAGTTAATCAATAACATTCAGTTACTAACTCATTTAGTCTTTCTGAACTCATCCATATAACCACCAAGGTTCCATCATAATTACTACGATGCCGTAACTCGAGTCAAGTGCTCACTATCTAGGAGCGATGGCGATTCGAATCGATTCCTAACCAGCTGGTGATTTATTCCTCACACAAACCACACTCACCGATCAAGTGAGCTACATGTCACCAATGACACGATTTCGGTAAACGTCGCGGGATAAACTGGAGCCGCAGTACCCAGGGACCGCCCGACTGCCAGGGACGCACCTTGGGCTCACTCTTCGCATCCCTGTCATACCCCCTTCAGCACCGGTACGCGCACCCGTGTAGGTCCCGGCCTGAATCATGCCACTAGCTTCGCGATCGAAAAGTACATTATTCGGCCAGCTAAATGTGAGACATGCGTTCAACATGACAAGAGGGAGGAGCAACGATCGATCCTTAATCAACACAGACAGAAACTAATAGCACTCCAGAACCCTGTCTGGTTGCTTCCAACTTTTTTGTCCGGTCTCCATTTATCCATCATCACATGGTTGTCTTCAGGATTTCATCCATCTCATAGCTAAGGTATTCCAGTAACCACCTATAATTGTAGGTGACCGGGAATCACCGATCGCTACCGGTCTAAGCAGGGCTAAGCAGTTATTCGATCCGAAACCTAACAGGGTAGGAATGTAATAAGGTAGGCAAGGATAGTAATAATGCATCAACGGTTTCACTCAACTCCTATAACTTAATGCAACAATATATAGAACATATATATAAAGGATTGCTTTCATAAAGTAGGATACTTAGGATGCTCCGGGGCTTGCCTCGCTCGAACGAACTAGGTTGGTGATCCACGCACTCAGGTAAGTCCTCTCCTTGCTCCTCTTCCTCGGGCACCTCCTGTGCCTGGAGTTCTTGTGGATCTGCCCCGGTCTGTGCTTCCGGCACTGCTACTGGCGACTCCTCCTGCGATCCTGTATGATGCAATTGCATAAGTAAACATGCAGACAGTGCATCGGATGCGGTGGAATGCCATGATCATGCTACATGATATGCAGATGAACACATTGAAACTTATAGTAGATATTAGAGACGAAAGCTTTCTACAAGGTAGTCAACATCATCCAAGAATATGCACCACAATTACATGTCATCTACTGCATTCTCTTCTATTACTAACCCCCGTTATTTTTCCGCTAACTAACCTATAACCCTAACACAAGTGCTACTACACTTCATCAACACAACTGTACTAATAGGTCAAGTGACATTAGCAAGTGATTTGATGCGTCAAAGATACACCAAAGCTACACCATCAATACTAACTATGCATAAAGAAAAATTCATTTTATTTCGCTTTAAATTAAGGTTACAACAGCAACATCTAGTTCTGGTGCTCAAAGAATTATGATAAAATTACAGTGGCTTTCTCAAGTCTAATATAGCCTACCATAAAATTTTTCATTGCAGTTGGATAGATAAAACTGCCTATACAAAAATGACAAGCTAGGGGATATAAATGAGCATGAAATTACTTTGTACTATGAAAAGTATCAAACAACAGATTTAGTATTTTTCCCATATTCTATACAGTAAACAAACACTGTACAAAAATTATCACATGCATGTTTTATACATAATTTGTTCTCTATCAAAAATAACAAAAATTAGCCATAAATAGCACTTGAACTAGACATTAATATTTTTCTACAGAACATGCATGACATATATTTTTCATTCAAAGCACACCACTTGCAAATCCTAGCCGCCGCCTCTCTCCTCTCTACTCACCACCTAACCTGTTCAGAACCCAAGTTCCAACAAATGTTAATCTAAATCTCTACTAATTTTGATTCCAAGTTTGTAGTTTCAACCCTTTGTAGAGTTTTGATTCCAATTACAAATCTAAAATTAGGACCCAAATTGTCACTAGTATTTATTTTCTTAATGTTTCATATTATTTCCTTAGCTACTGTATGGTATTAATAATGTAGTTGAAGAACTTCATGATTTATAAACTTTTTAGTACTAATAATGTAGTTGAAGAACTTCATGATTTGTAAACTTTTTATGAGAATAGATATTTTCTCACAAGCAGAGGACCGGTGGCGGCATCTCAACGACCAGCGCAAGGTTGGGGATGACCAGAGCCTTGAAGGCAATGATGCCCTCGAGTTCCGCTCGGGCCTCTACGTATGGTGGCGCCGGCGGTGCGCTCGGCAGCGGGTCACCACCGAGCTCAAAGAAACCGGGACGGGGATGACCGGAGGCGGCAAGACAATGATAGCCTCCAGATCTGCCAGGGCCTCCTCGTATGATGGCACGGGCGGCGCTCAGCAGCGGGGTCTCCCGCCGATGATCACTGCAACATGGTTGCTCTTGCTGTCTAAACTCGAAGACGACGTGAGCATCGCCCAAAATGGCCAAACGACAGCCGATTCGGGCGCGCTGCGACCCCCGAGTCGCGACCGCCGGGGGCTCCTCTCTGCCCTCCACACCTCAACCACCGTAAGCGTCCGCGGGCCTCCCTTCTCTGTCCTCCATGCCTTAACCACCACAAGTGTAACACCCCTGGTGTTAAGCATGCATTAAGCACCTGCAAATCATGAGCATAAGCTCATCATGCATATCATTTCATGTGAGTGCTTGTTTTAGTTAATAAAATGCTCTGTTGTTTTGTACCTTGCTTAAAGTAGCACAAATGCTTGATGTTTAACCACTAAAATAACTTAGGATTAATAAGGATGTAATTTGGAGCAAAGTGTTTATTCAAAGTTTTGTCAAATTGTGCTTTTTAAAATAACTCTTTAAAATTAGGGTTCTGGAATTAAATTGACTTTAAATCTCTAATTCAAAATCTAGGCAGAATTTTGAGTTGCCCCCTTAATAAAAGTTGTAGAGAATTAAATTCTAAGCAACTTTCATTTTTGGGCCATTTCCAGAAAATGTTATTTTCTTGCTCAAAATTGATTTGAAGCTGATGTTTGAATTTCAAAAAAAAAGATTTTTTTTTCTTTAATCGGGCCGCGCCCTCCCTTCTCGGCCCACGACCGAAGCCGGCCCGGTCCGCGTGCCCGCCCCCGCGCGCGCGCCCGCCTCCGCCACCGCACCCGCGCGCGCGCTCGCCGGAGTTGGCCGTCCCGGCCACTTTGGCTCACCTCCGGCCTCTCCGTCTTGCTCGGAGCTCCGCCTCTCTCTCGCGCTGCCCGTGCTTGCCTCGCCTTCCCGTGGTAAGCTCCATCCCCGCGACAATCGCTCGCCGGAGCCCCGGCCGAGTTCGCCGGAGAACTCCGCTCCGTGGACTCCACCCCTCCGCTCACCCTTTTCCCTTCCCCGTGCGCGCATCTCTTTCGTCTGGATTCCCCGTTGCTCGCATGCCTATTGCCGTGCCCTCTCTTGGCCGGAGATGGCCGGCCGCCGTTTCACCGCGCCGCCGCTCCGCCATGCGCGCCGGCGAGCGCTCGCCCGTGCTTCTCCGGCACCCTCTGCTAGCTGGCCGGAACCGCGGGGCCAAGGGGAAGCTTAGGGTGGTGGTCTGGCCGCCGGTGACCTCGCCGCCGGCGAGTTCCCGGCCGGTCAAATCCCCCCTCCTTGGATGACCGACGGGTGGGGTCGGTTGACCCTCGGGCCCCGCCTGTCTGTCCCTCTGTGTGGAGTTAGGGTGAAGCAGCGGGGTGCGCCTAGCGATTTCAGTGGCTGGAATTTCAAAAGAATAACGAAAATACTTTTCAGAAATGTTTTTAATGCTTTGAAAATTCATATCTTGCGTTTTATTGCTCCAAAATTAATGAAACAAATTTTGTTATGTTTCTTAGTACTAGATCTACTGTTTAAAAATATTGCATGTTGGTTTTGTGATACTTTTATATAGGGCTTTATTTAATTCTTGTAATTGCTGTTTTCATAGAAAATGCATAGTAAATAGAATATTTATCAGAAAAATATGGTTCCAGTTTGGTTAGTCTTCTTTCGTGGTGTGCTTTGAATGAAAAATATATGTCATGCATGTTCTGTAGAAAAATATTAATGTCTAGTTCAAGTGCTATTTATGGCTAATTTTTGTTATTTTTGATAGAGAACAAATTATGTATAAAACATGCATGTGATAATTTTTGTACAGTGTTTGTTTACTGTATAGAATATGGGAAAAATACTAAATCTGTTGTTTGATACTTTTCATAGTACAAAGTAATTTCATGCTCATTTATATCCCCTAGCTTGTCATTTTTGTATAGGCAGTTTTATCTATCCAACTGCAATGAAAATTTTATGGTAGGCTATATTAGACTTGAGAAAGCCACTGTAATTTTATCATAATTCTTTGAGCACCAGAACTAGATGTTGCTGTTGTAACCTTAATTTAAAGCGAAATAAAATGAATTTTTCTTTATGCATAGTTAGTATTGATGGTGTAGCTTTGGTGTATCTTTGACGCATCAAATCACTTGCTAATGTCACTTGACCTATTAGTACAGTTGTGTTGATGAAGTGTAGTAGCACTTGTGTTAGGGTTATAGGTTAGTTAGCGGAAAAATAACGGGGGTTAGTAATAGAAGAGAATGCAGTAGATGACATGTAATTGTGGTGCATATTCTTGGATGATGTTGACTACCTTGTAGAAAGCTTTCGTCTCTAATATCTACTATAAGTTTCAATGTGTTCATCTGCATATCATGTAGCATGATCATGGCATTCCACCGCATCCGATGCACTGTCTGCATGTTTACTTATGCAATTGCATCATACAGGATCGCAGGAGGAGTCGCCAGTAGCAGTGCCGGAAGCACAGACCGGGGCAGATCCACAAGAACTCCAGGCACAGGAGGTGCCCGAGGAAGAGGAGCAAGGAGAGGACTTACCTGAGTGCGTGGATCACCAACCTAGTTCGTTCGAGCGAGGCAAGCCCCGGAGCATCCTAAGTATCCTACTTTATGAAAGCAATCCTTTATATATATGTTCTATATATTGTTGCATTAAGTTATAGGAGTTGAGTGAAACCGTTGATGCATTATTACTATCCTTGCCTACCTTATTACATTCCTACCCTGTTAGGTTTCGGATCGAATAACTGCTTAGCCCTGCTTAGACCGGTAGCGATCGGTGATTCCCGGTCACCTACAATTATAGGTGGTTACTGGAATACCTTAGCTATGAGATGGATGAAATCCTGAAGACAACCATGTGATGATGGATAAATGGAGACCGGACAAAAAAGTTGGAAGCAACCAGACAGGGTTCTGGAGTGCTATTAGTTTCTGTCTGTGTTGATTAAGGATCGATCGTTGCTCCTCCCTCTTGTCATGTTGAACGCATGTCTCACATTTAGCTGGCCGAATAATGTACTTTTCGATCGCGAAGCTAGTGGCATGATTCAGGCCGGGACCTACACGGGTGCGCGTACCGGTGCTGAAGGGGGTATGACAGGGATGCGAAGAGTGAGCCCAAGGTGCGTCCTGGCAGTCGGGCGGTCCCTGGGTACTGCGGCTCCAGTTTATCCCGCGACGTTTACCGAAATCGTGTCATTGGTGACATGTAGCTCACTTGATCGGTGAGTGTGGTTTGTGTGAGGAATAAATCACCAGCTGGTTAGGAATCGATTCGAATCGCCATCGCTCCTAGATAGTGAGCACTTGACTCGAGTTACGGCATCGTAGTAATTATGATGGAACCTTGGTGGTTATATGGATGAGTTCAGAAAGGCTAAATGAGTTAGTAACTGAATGTTATTGATTAACTAAGTGATTGCCATAGTATAGGTGCTTACCTAGATAAATAGGCTCTAATCAATATGATGCAAAGTATTTAAATGGTTCATTTTGCCAACCTTTGCTTTTCGCAAATGAGTCAGCTAGCCCACTAAAGAGAGCCTTGCATAATCCTTGGTGTCACTTTATTTTTAAGTTTTTGACGGGTAAGTCTAGCTGAGTACTTTCTCGTACTCAGGGCGTTGTTCTCATTGTTGTTGCAGATGGTCAGATGTACTACGGTTATTGCATCAACTGCTTGTACCCTGCGATGGGCGACAACTAGGACCAAGGGCAATGGTCGCTCCGTATCTCTTACTTGTTGCTCTTGGGCACTATATATAGGCAACGACAATTTACAAGCGGCCCCTAAGTGGAGGAGGATTTCACAAGCTACTACACTAACCCCTATTGGGCCTCTTCTAGGGGGAGGATTGACCCATATGTCATATGGGCTCTCCCCAACAAGGCAACAACAATCAAGAGAAATACCTTCCAGTTCCAGAGAAGGGCTGCACTGCATGCTACTTGCTTGCTCCTGTGTCCAGTTGAGGGCGCAAGCCGCGAGGCGATGGCTTGGCCCATTGGCCGGGGCGGGGTGGTAGTCAGGTGGATGACAAACAAGCTGCAACAACGAGCGGGCCAAACTGTAGAGCGGACTAGTTGGACATCGGAGGCCGGAGTGGGGACAACGGTTGGGGATGACCAGAGCCTTGAAGGCAATGATGCCCTCGAGTTCCGCTCGGGCCTCTACGTATGGTGGCGCCGGCGGTGCGCTCGGCAGCGGGTCACCACCGAGCTCAAAGAAACCGGGACGGGGATGACCGGAGGCGGCAAGACAATGATAGCCTCCAGATCTGCCAGGGCCTCCTCGTATGATGGCACGGGCGGCGCTCAGCAGCGGGTCTCCCGCCGATGATCACTGCAACATGGTTGCTCTTGCTGTCTAAACTCGAAGACGACGTGAGCATCGCCCAAAATGGCCAAACGACAGCCGATTCGGGCGCGCTGCGACCCCCGAGTCGCGACCGCCGGGGGCTCCTCTCTGCCCTCCACACCTCAACCACCGTAAGCGTCCGCGGGCCTCCCTTCTCTGTCCTCCATGCCTTAACCACCACAAGTGTAACACCCCTGGTGTTAAGCATGCATTAAGCACCTGCAAATCATGAGCATAAGCATCATCATGCATATCATTTCATGTGAGTGCTTGTTTTAGTTAATAAAATGCTCTGTTGTTTTGTACCTTGCTTAAAGTAGCACAAATGCTTGATGTTTAACCACTAAAATAACTTAGGATTAATAAGGATGTAATTTGGAGCAAAGTGTTTATTCAAAGTTTTGTCAAATTGTGCTTTTTAAAATAACTCTTTAAAATTAGGGTTCTGGAATTAAATTGACTTTAAATCTCTAATTCAAAATCTAGGCAGAATTTTGAGTTGCCCCCTTAATAAAAGTTGTAGAGAATTAAATTCTAAGCAACTTTCATTTTTGGGCCATTTCCAGAAAATGTTATTTTCTTGCTCAAAATTTGATTTGAAGCTGATGTTTGAATTTCAAAAAAAAAGATTTTTTTTTCTTTAATCGGGCCGCGCCCTCCCTTCTCGGCCCACGACCGAAGCCGGCCCGGTCCGCGTGCCCGCCCCCGCGCGCGCGCCCGCCTCCGCCACCGCACCCGCGCGCGCGCTCGCCGGAGTTGGCCGTCCCGGCCACTTTGGCTCACCTCCGGCCTCTCCGTCTTGCTCGGAGCTCCGCCTCTCTCTCGCGCTGCCCGTGCTTGCCTCGCCTTCCCGTGGTAAGCTCCATCCCCGCGACAATCGCTCGCCGGAGCCCCGGCCGAGTTCGCCGGAGAACTCCGCTCCGTGGACTCCACCCCTCCGCTCACCCTTTTCCCTTCCCCGTGCGCGCATCTCTTTCGTCTGGATTCCCCGTTGCTCGCATGCCTATTGCCGTGCCCTCTCTTGGCCGGAGATGGCCGGCCGCCGTTTCACCGCGCCGCCGCTCCGCCATGCGCGCCGGCGAGCGCTCGCCCGTGCTTCTCCGGCACCCTCTGCTAGCTGGCCGGAACCGCGGGGCCAAGGGGAAGCTTAGGGTGGTGGTCTGGCCGCCGGTGACCTCGCCGCCGGCGAGTTCCCGGCCGGTCAAATCCCCCCTCCTTGGATGACCGACGGGTGGGGTCGGTTGACCCTCGGGCCCCGCCTGTCTGTCCCTCTGTGTGGAGTTAGGGTGAAGCAGCGGGGTGCGCCTAGCGATTTCAGTGGCTGGAATTTCAAAAGAATAACGAAAATACTTTTCAGAAATGTTTTTAATGCTTTGAAAATTCATATCTTGCGTTTTATTGCTCCAAAATTAATGAAACAAATTTTGTTATGTTTCTTAGTACTAGATCTACTGTTTAAAAATATTGCATGTTGGTTTTGTGATACTTTTATATAGGGCTTTATTTAATTCTTGTAATTGCTGTTTTCATAGAAAATGCATAGTAAATAGAATATTTATCAGAAAAATATGGTTCCAGTTTGGTTAGTCTTCTTTCGTGGTGTGCTTTGAATGAAAAATATATGTCATGCATGTTCTGTAGAAAAATATTAATGTCTAGTTCAAGTGCTATTTATGGCTAATTTTTGTTATTTTTGATAGAGAACAAATTATGTATAAAACATGCATGTGATAATTTTTGTACAGTGTTTGTTTACTGTATAGAATATGGGAAAAATACTAAATCTGTTGTTTGATACTTTTCATAGTACAAAGTAATTTCATGCTCATTTATATCCCCTAGCTTGTCATTTTTGTATAGGCAGTTTTATCTATCCAACTGCAATGAAAATTTTATGGTAGGCTATATTAGACTTGAGAAAGCCACTGTAATTTTATCATAATTCTTTGAGCACCAGAACTAGATGTTGCTGTTGTAACCTTAATTTAAAGCGAAATAAAATGAATTTTTCTTTATGCATAGTTAGTATTGATGGTGTAGCTTTGGTGTATCTTTGACGCATCAAATCACTTGCTAATGTCACTTGACCTATTAGTACAGTTGTGTTGATGAAGTGTAGTAGCACTTGTGTTAGGGTTATAGGTTAGTTAGCGGAAAAATAACGGGGGTTAGTAATAGAAGAGAATGCAGTAGATGACATGTAATTGTGGTGCATATTCTTGGATGATGTTGACTACCTTGTAGAAAGCTTTCGTCTCTAATATCTACTATAAGTTTCAATGTGTTCATCTGCATATCATGTAGCATGATCATGGCATTCCACCGCATCCGATGCACTGTCTGCATGTTTACTTATGCAATTGCATCATACAGGATCGCAGGAGGAGTCGCCAGTAGCAGTGCCGGAAGCACAGACCGGGGCAGATCCACAAGAACTCCAGGCACAGGAGGTGCCCGAGGAAGAGGAGCAAGGAGAGGACTTACCTGAGTGCGTGGATCACCAACCTAGTTCGTTCGAGCGAGGCAAGCCCCGGAGCATCCTAAGTATCCTACTTTATGAAAGCAATCCTTTATATATATGTTCTATATATTGTTGCATTAAGTTATAGGAGTTGAGTGAAACCGCGAGGGATTTCAAACCAACCAACATACAAACCAAGATCGAAGAGTTTAGCAGCCAAAGTCACATAATACATAAAGTTCGCAACAACCTTGAAATACATCAGAGTTTAAACATAAGTTATTACAACCCAGGTTCATAATAAAGTAGCGGAAGCAAATAGTTTCATAAACCACACACACTCACATTTAGTTCAAATACAGTGCCAGGAGGTAGTCAATTCCAACAAAAGCAACAAGTAAGAGATACGGAGCGACCATTGCCCTTGGTCCTAGTTGTCGCCCATCGCAGGGTACAAGCAGTTGATGCAATAACCGTAGTACATCTGACCATCTGCAACAACAATTGAGAACAACGCCCTGAGTACGAGAAAGTACTCAGCTAGACTTACCCGTCAAAAACTTAAAAATAAAGTGACACCAAGGATTATGCAAGGCTCTCTTTAGTGGGCTAGCTGACTCATTTGCGAAAAGCAAAGGTTGGCAAAATGAACCATTTAAATACTTTGCATCATATTGATTAGAGCCTATTTATCTAGGTAAGCACCTATACTATGGCAATCACTTAGTTAATCAATAACATTCAGTTACTAACTCATTTAGCCTTTCTGAACTCATCCATATAACCACCAAGGTTCCATCATAATTACTACGATGCCGTAACTCGAGTCAAGTGCTCACTATCTAGGAGCGATGGCGATTCGAATCGATTCCTAACCAGCTGGTGATTTATTCCTCACACAAACCACACTCACCGATCAAGTGAGCTACATGTCACCAATGACACGATTTCGGTAAACGTCGCGGGATAAACTGGAGCCGCAGTACCCAGGGACCGCCCGACTGCCAGGACGCACCTTGGGCTCACTCTTCGCATCCCTGTCATACCCCCTTCAGCACCGGTACGCGCACCCGTGTAGGTCCCGGCCTGAATCATGCCACTAGCTTCGCGATCGAAAAGTACATTATTCGGCCAGCTAAATGTGAGACATGCGTTCAACATGACAAGAGGGAGGAGCAACGATCGATCCTTAATCAACACAGACAGAAACTAATAGCACTCCAGAACCCTGTCTGGTTGCTTCCAACTTTTTTGTCCGGTCTCCATTTATCCATCATCACATGGTTGTCTTCAGGATTTCATCCATCTCATAGCTAAGGTATTCCAGTAACCACCTATAATTGTAGGTGACCGGGAATCACCGATCGCTACCGGTCTAAGCAGGGCTAAGCAGTTATTCGATCCGAAACCTAACAGGGTAGGAATGTAATAAGGTAGGCAAGGATAGTAATAATGCATCAACGGTTTCACTCAACTCCTATAACTTAATGCAACAATATATAGAACATATATATAAAGGATTGCTTTCATAAAGTAGGATACTTAGGATGCTCCGGGGCTTGCCTCGCTCGAACGAACTAGGTTGGTGATCCACGCACTCAGGTAAGTCCTCTCCTTGCTCCTCTTCCTCGGGCACCTCCTGTGCCTGGAGTTCTTGTGGATCTGCCCCGGTCTGTGCTTCCGGCACTGCTACTGGCGACTCCTCCTGCGATCCTGTATGATGCAATTGCATAAGTAAACATGCAGACAGTGCATCGGATGCGGTGGAATGCCATGATCATGCTACATGATATGCAGATGAACACATTGAAACTTATAGTAGATATTAGAGACGAAAGCTTTCTACAAGGTAGTCAACATCATCCAAGAATATGCACCACAATTACATGTCATCTACTGCATTCTCTTCTATTACTAACCCCCGTTATTTTTCCGCTAACTAACCTATAACCCTAACACAAGTGCTACTACACTTCATCAACACAACTGTACTAATAGGTCAAGTGACATTAGCAAGTGATTTGATGCGTCAAAGATACACCAAAGCTACACCATCAATACTAACTATGCATAAAGAAAAATTCATTTTATTTCGCTTTAAATTAAGGTTACAACAGCAACATCTAGTTCTGGTGCTCAAAGAATTATGATAAAATTACAGTGGCTTTCTCAAGTCTAATATAGCCTACCATAAAATTTTCATTGCAGTTGGATAGATAAAACTGCCTATACAAAAATGACAAGCTAGGGGATATAAATGAGCATGAAATTACTTTGTACTATGAAAAGTATCAAACAACAGATTTAGTATTTTTCCCATATTCTATACAGTAAACAAACACTGTACAAAAATTATCACATGCATGTTTTATACATAATTTGTTCTCTATCAAAAATAACAAAAATTAGCCATAAATAGCACTTGAACTAGACATTAATATTTTTCTACAGAACATGCATGTGATAATTTTTGTACAGTGTTTGTTTACTGTATAGAATATGGGAAAAATACTAAATCTGTTGTTTGATACTTTTCATAGTACAAAGTAATTTCATGCTCATTTATATCCCCTAGCTTGTCATTTTTGTATAGGCAGTTTTATCTATCCAACTGCAATGAAAATTTTATGGTAGGCTATATTAGACTTGAGAAAGCCACTGTAATTTTATCATAATTCTTTGAGCACCAGAACTAGATGTTGCTGTTGTAACCTTAATTTAAAGCGAAATAAAATGAATTTTTCTTTATGCATAGTTAGTATTGATGGTGTAGCTTTGGTGTATCTTTGACGCATCAAATCACTTGCTAATGTCACTTGACCTATTAGTACAGTTGTGTTGATGAAGTGTAGTAGCACTTGTGTTAGGGTTATAGGTTAGTTAGCGGAAAAATAACGGGGGTTAGTAATAGAAGAGAATGCAGTAGATGACATGTAATTGTGGTGCATATTCTTGGATGATGTTGACTACCTTGTAGAAAGCTTTCGTCTCTAATATCTACTATAAGTTTCAATGTGTTCATCTGCATATCATGTAGCATGATCATGGCATTCCACCGCATCCGATGCACTGTCTGCATGTTTACTTATGCAATTGCATCATACAGGATCGCAGGAGGAGTCGCCAGTAGCAGTGCCGGAAGCACAGACCGGGGCAGATCCACAAGAACTCCAGGCACAGGAGGTGCCCGAGGAAGAGGAGCAAGGAGAGGACTTACCTGAGTGCGTGGATCACCAACCTAGTTCGTTCGAGCGAGGCAAGCCCCGGAGCATCCTAAGTATCCTACTTTATGAAAGCAATCCTTTATATATATGTTCTATATATTGTTGCATTAAGTTATAGGAGTTGAGTGAAACCGTTGATGCATTATTACTATCCTTGCCTACCTTATTACATTCCTACCCTGTTAGGTTTCGGATCGAATAACTGCTTAGCCCTGCTTAGACCGGTAGCGATCGGTGATTCCCGGTCACCTACAATTATAGGTGGTTACTGGAATACCTTAGCTATGAGATGGATGAAATCCTGAAGACAACCATGTGATGATGGATAAATGGAGACCGGACAAAAAAGTTGGAAGCAACCAGACAGGGTTCTGGAGTGCTATTAGTTTCTGTCTGTGTTGATTAAGGATCGATCGTTGCTCCTCCCTCTTGTCATGTTGAACGCATGTCTCACATTTAGCTGGCCGAATAATGTACTTTTCGATCGCGAAGCTAGTGGCATGATTCAGGCCGGGACCTACACGGGTGCGCGTACCGGTGCTGAAGGGGGTATGACAGGGATGCGAAGAGTGAGCCCAAGGTGCGTCCTGGCAGTCGGGCGGTCCCTGGGTACTGCGGCTCCAGTTTATCCCGCGACGTTTACCGAAATCGTGTCATTGGTGACATGTAGCTCACTTGATCGGTGAGTGTGGTTTGTGTGAGGAATAAATCACCAGCTGGTTAGGAATCGATTCGAATCGCCATCGCTCCTAGATAGTGAGCACTTGACTCGAGTTACGGCATCGTAGTAATTATGATGGAACCTTGGTGGTTATATGGATGAGTTCAGAAAGGCTAAATGAGTTAGTAACTGAATGTTATTGATTAACTAAGTGATTGCCATAGTATAGGTGCTTACCTAGATAAATAGGCTCTAATCAATATGATGCAAAGTATTTAAATGGTTCATTTTGCCAACCTTTGCTTTTCGCAAATGAGTCAGCTAGCCCACTAAAGAGAGCCTTGCATAATCCTTGGTGTCACTTTATTTTTAAGTTTTTGACGGGTAAGTCTAGCTGAGTACTTTCTCGTACTCAGGGCGTTGTTCTCATTGTTGTTGCAGATGGTCAGATGTACTACGGTTATTGCATCAACTGCTTGTACCCTGCGATGGGCGACAACTAGGACCAAGGGCAATGGTCGCTCCGTATCTCT
>JAHUYU010003582.1:0-19192 GCA_030439765.1 Tripidium arundinaceum | reverse complement strand
TTTAAGTGGAAGGGCGCCCTCTCTTGGCACTTTGATGCATTGGACACCCTCTAGAGCTGAGCAAAACACCTCCCACTCATCTTCTTCATTGATTCATCATCCAAGTGAGATTGGGAGAGCATCCAAGTGCATTTGCATTGAGTTGATGCATCTAGTGGCACTTGTGATCATGTGAGCTGCAGGATTTCTTGTTACTCTTGGTGGTTGCCGCCACCTAGATGGCTTGGCGCATCGGTGGATCGTTGAGCGGCTATTGGTGATTGTTGCCGGCTCCGATCAAATTCTTATGGGGATGAAACCGAATCGGATACAGACGGATATCAGTGATCCTGCATTATGTCCCATATCCCATATTATATCCCATATTTTTTATCGGATATTAGAACCGGACACAGATCATTCGGATATTGATATCTATTTCATATATACATCAGAAATCTAATTTTTTAGTATTCGGATTCGGATACGGTTGGATATTAAATGTTCGGATTCAGATACGGACTATCCAAATAGTGTTTTGACCATTTCGGGACGGACGGATATCGGGAAATATCCATCCCGTTTTCATCCCTCCTAATGAGGGGTTCTTGTGCCTATTTCCCGACGGGAGATTCGCGAAAGGCAACTCTAGTGGAATCGTGGCTTGTGGAGCCTCTCTTGTGTGGTTCTTACGGCGCCCAAGTGTTGGGCTAGGCGTGTGATGCTAATTAGCGCGTGAGCCACCAAGTTAGTGTCTCGCCACAACGTGGACGTAGGTTGCCGGTAAGCAACCGAACCATGAGGATATATATTGTGTCACTTTGTCTCTTTGGTATTCTTGATTGACACTATCCCGGTTCGGTAAAAGCTCTATCACTTGTGCATTTCATTTCCTAGTATACTTGTGTAGAGTTTGCTTGCTTGTTTGTGTAGCTAGTTGAGTAGCTTAGTTGTAACTTGTTGTAATTAGTTTTCTTGCTAGCTCACTAGTGTAGTTGAGTAGTTGCTTATTGTAGCCTTGCTTGTTTGAGTGCTATCAACCTTAGAGATCATAGCAACTAGCTTGTTTAGGGGGCTTGCTTGTGTTGCATTAGAGCTAGAGCAATAGTCGCATAGTAGCCCTTTTAATTACTAACCTACTTGCTCTAGTGATCTTGTAGAATTTTTTATAGGCTATTCACCCCCTTTTAGCCATTTAGATTCTTTCAAACCTCCAAGAGTAACAAGCACCACCAGCTTGCAACACAAACACCTAGTTCCAATCGATGCAATCGCTTAATGCAACACACTAGGAATCGCTCACTCACAATCGGATGCTATCTCAACTAAGCATATGTGAGTTAGAGGGCTAGAACACTTCTCTAAGGGTGGACACAAAGTCCCCAAGGTGCTCAACCTTCCAAATGGCCAGCCACCCCCTCTATTTATTGAGGGAGCTCTCCAACTAGTCATTTAGGGGCGAGAGATAGAGGGAGAGGAAAGAAATGATGACATTTGGGTCCATTGTTACTTATCTTCCACGCCAGCAAAACCACACAAAAAAAACCTAGATAGACAAATGTGAATGGTTTTAACAGCTGGATGGTCAAAGATTCCTGTTTTTTTAGGTTTTTTTTTTGGTAAAAGAAAACTCGAACAATAGTTGGATAATTATAAATAGACTTCTCTTGTTCTCCCTGCAATCAACACAATAGAAAATCCCATCACCATTTTCACAAAAAGGGACGGACAGTAGGGGGGCCTTCCGACGCACGCAAAGGTGCGCACACAAATATGAAAGTACAAGTAAGATAAACATTCATATTTGTTTTTCTCTATTCGTAAATTCCATCGATTGACCACCCTGATGTTTCTGGTCTGCCTCGTCGCTTCTTTATCTCCACATCTACACATGTGCCATATTTCTTTTTCTGAAGCCGCGGTGGATGGGTGTCTGGGTGGACGTGTGTGGTGGGGAGGTGGCAACGACAGGGAGGCTCTGGACTGGATGATGCCATGCCACTGCCCACTGGTAACAAGTGCGAGTTGCTGGCTTGGTGGGCTGCTTGATTTTTTTCCCCCTTTTAGCCGCGGGAAAAAGACACAAAGCAAGCTATGGCTTTCACGGGTAAAATATCATCTCCAGCCTCAAGTGGTCATTGGTCAAAATTCAGTCACACCTCGAAAATATCCCCGCTTTATCTCTCGCCTCTCACTGAATTTTCACTTGTTTTCTAGGAGTATTTTCTGTTTTCTACTCAGTGCACCTTTGGTAGTACCTTGGTTTACAATAACTGGCAGGGAGGTAAAACAGGCACTGCGTCATCCATCCCACCGCGGCTTCAGAAAAAGAAATATGGCACATGTGTAGATGTGGAGATAAAGAAGCGACGAGGCAGACCAGAAACATCAGGGTGGTCAATCGATGGAATTTACGAATAGAGAAAAACAAATATGAATGTTTATCTTACTTGTACTTTCATATTTGTGTGCGCACCTTTGCGTGCGTCGGAAGGCCCCCCTACTGTCCGTCCCTTTTTGTGAAAATGGTGATGGGATTTTCTATTGTGTTGATTGCAGGGAGAACAAGAGAAGTCTATTTATAATTATCCAACTATTGTTCGAGTTTTCTTTTACCAAAAAAAAAACCTAAAAAAACAGGAATCTTTGACCATCCAGCTGTTAAAACCATTCACATTTGTCTATCTAGGTTTTTTTTGTGTGGTTTTGCTGGCGTGGAAGATAAGTAACAATGGACCCAAATGTCATCATTTCTTTCCTCTCCCTCTATCTCTCGCCCCTAAATGACTAGTTGGAGAGCTCCCTCAATAAATAGAGGGGGTGGCTGGCCATTTGGAAGGTTGAGCACCTTGGGGACTTTGTGTCCACCCTTAGAGAAGTGTTCTAGCCCTCTAACTCACATATGCTTAGTTGAGATAGCATCCGATTGTGAGTGAGCGATTCCTAGTGTGTTGCATTAAGCGATTGCATCGATTGGAACTAGGTGTTTGTGTTGCAAGCTGGTGGTGCTTGTTACTCTTGGAGGTTTGAAAGAATCTAAATGGCTAAAAGGGGGTGAATAGCCTATAAAAAATTCTACAAGATCACTAGAGCAAGTAGGTTAGTAATTAAAAGGGCTACTATGCGACTATTGCTCTAGCTCTAATGCAACACAAGCAAGCCCCCTAAACAAGCTAGTTGCTATGATCTCTAAGGTTGATAGCACTCAAACAAGCAAGGCTACAATAAGCAACTACTCAACTACACTAGTGAGCTAGCAAGAAAACTAATTACAACAAGTTACAACTAAGCTACTCAACTAGCTACACAAACAAGCAAGCAAACTCTACACAAGTATACTAGGAAATGAAATGCACAAGTGATAGAGCTTTTACCGAACCGGGATAGTGTCAATCAAGAATACCAAAGAGACAAAGTGACACAATATATATCCTCATGGTTCGGTTGCTTACCGGCAACCTACGTCCACGTTGTGGCGAGACACTAACTTGGTGGCTCACGCGCTAATTAGCATCACACGCCTAGCCCAACACTTGGGCGCCGTAAGAACCACACAAGAGAGGCTCCACAAGCCACGATTCCACTAGAGTTGCCTTTCGCGAATCTCCCGCCGGGAAATAGGCACAAGAACCCCTCATTAGGAGGGATGAAAACGGGATGGATATTTCCCGATATCCGTCCGTCCCGAAATGGTCAAAACACTATTTGGATAGTCCGTATCTGAATCCGAACATTTAATATCCAACCGTATCCGAATCCGAATACTAAAAAATTAGATTTCTGATGTATATATGAAATAGATATCAATATCCGAATGATCTGTGTCCGGTTCTAATATCCGATAAAAAATATGGGATATAATATGGGATATGGGACATAATGCAGGATCACTGATATCCGTCTGTATCCGATTCGGTTTCATCCCCATAAGAATTTGATCGGAGCCGGCAACAATCACCAATAGCCGCTCAACGATCCACCGATGCGCCAAGCCATCTAGGTGGCGGCAACCACCAAGAGTAACAAGAAATCCTGCAGCTCACATGATCACAAGTGCCACTAGATGCATCAACTCAATGCAAATGCACTTGGATGCTCTCCCAATCTCACTTGGATGATGAATCAATGAAGAAGATGAGTGGGAGGTGTTTTGCTCAGCTCTAGAGGGTGTCCAATGCATCAAAGTGCCAAGAGAGGGCGCCCTTCCACTTAAATAGGCACCCCAAGAGCCAACTAGCCATTACACTAAAAAAGGGACCGTCGGACCGAAAATACGAGGGCGTCGGACCATCCGACTGTTCGGGTCCGACCCACCGATGATCGCCAACGCGTCCAATGATTCAAAACTAGCCATTACTGCACCAATGGCTCTCTGCTGCGGTCCGGTCTGACCCACCGTCGGACTATCTGGCTCCACGGTCCGATGCTACGCCAAACTTACACCGAGAGGTCCAAAACCAGCAGATTGGGTCGGACTCTAGTCCGAGGCTGCACCGTCGGACTACTTCGCATGGTCCGACGCTCGCCTGGTCGCCACGTGTTCACTGCCTCGCGTGCTGCCTCAGCTGACCTGGCTGTCGGACCGATGAACAGTGTTATCGTTCAGTCCGACGGCCCAGTTTCACTCGGTCTAAGCCAGATTGGCTGCTCCTAGTCTGCGCTTGGGCACCGTCGGACTGGGCCAACCCACTAGGTCCGACGCCCTGCTGCACTCGTGCTGTTCTTTGCACTGTTGGGTGGCCGATCGGACCCAACATCAATTGGTCCGACCCCTTGGGATTAGGGTCCGACGCCCCTGTTGCAGCACCCTTTGATCTTTTCCTTCAACCCTTGTGTAAATGTGCTATCTTCAAGATGTACCATCACTTGTCTACGTGAGTTAGCAATTTTCACAAACATTTTCAAGGGTTGTTAGCACTCACTAGATCCTAATGCACATGCATGGAGTCATTTCACCTAGTGGCACTTAGATAACCGCATTAGCTTCGAGATCTCCCCTTTTTATAGTACGGCTATCTATTCTAAACCCAATCACGCACTCTACTGCGTCTTGACCGGCAAAACAAAAGCCCTATGTTATACCTTTGCCTTGAGTCCATAGGGTTTTGTTTTTCTCTTTCTTCTTTTCCAAATGTGGAGCACTTGATCTTCATTTGTGGCCCTCTCCATCACCTTGAGTGTCATCTAGCTCCACCTTGGTGTGAACCAACCTATCTTATTCATAGCACTAGAGAAGATAGTTAGTTCACTTAGGTTGTCTCAATTAGCCAAAACCAAACATGGAGCTTTCAAGGTTCCCACCTCCTAGACGGCTTGGATTCTTGAGGACTCCGTCGTAGTGCGCACGGAGGTTGTGCGGTGCTCTAGAGAGACTGCTTGTGAGGGGTGTTGTGCTCGCCCCGCGGGATCAGTGGAAACCTTAGGCTTGCCTCAAGGGGATTTAAGTTGTTAACAAACTACCAAATCTCGGGATAAAAATTACTGTGAATATTGTCTTCCCGTTGGTTTGCAATCTCCTACACTAGCTTGCATTACTTGCTTAATAACTCGTGCTAGTGTTGTAGTTGTTGCTCTTGTGTGCTAGTTAGCTTGTATAGCTAATTAGTTGCTCTCTAGTTTAGGTTGTGTAGTGTAACTAGTGAGTAGTGCTAGTGTAGCTTGTGCTTTGTGCTTGGCTCACTAGTATGTGTATGAGCTCGCTTGTGCTAGCTTGACTAGTTGCATAGGTTTGTGTGACCTTGCTAACTAGAATTGTTTAGGTGAGCTCCCTCTAGCTCGGCACCTTAGACTTAACTTGCTTAGCATCTTTGTAAGGTGCTTGTGATAGATAAAGGGGTGTAGTCTTGGCTAGACCGATTAGTTTAATTTCGCATTTGTTCTGGATAGCCGGCGTGATTAGAATTTAGAAAAGACTATTCACCCACCCCTTATCGGCTCTGTGTTCCTAACACTCGTGGAGGGATGTAGGGTTTGTGCAGGGAAAGAATGCGATGAATGAACGGTAGCAGGCGAACTGACAGGCGGAGGAGGATGGGTGACCAGCGAACTATGTGGCGGTAGCGACAAATTTGGTCACGAGGGGCGAGAGATAGAGGGAGAGGAAAGAAATGATGACATTTGGGTCCATTGTTACTTATCTTCCACGCCAGCAAAACCACACAAAAAAAACCTAGATAGACAAATGTGAATGGTTTTAACAGCTGGATGGTCAAAGATTCCTGTTTTTTTAGGTTTTTTTTTTGGTAAAAGAAAACTCGAACAATAGTTGGATAATTATAAATAGACTTCTCTTGTTCTCCCTGCAATCAACACAATAGAAAATCCCATCACCATTTTCACAAAAAGGGACGGACAGTAGGGGGGCCTTCCGACGCACGCAAAGGTGCGCACACAAATATGAAAGTACAAGTAAGATAAACATTCATATTTGTTTTTCTCTATTCGTAAATTCCATCGATTGACCACCCTGATGTTTCTGGTCTGCCTCGTCGCTTCTTTATCTCCACATCTACACATGTGCCATATTTCTTTTTCTGAAGCCGCGGTGGGATGGATGACGCAGTGCCTGTTTTACCTCCCTGCCAGTTATTGTAAACCAAGGTACTACCAAAGGTGCACTGAGTAGAAAACAGAAAATACTCCTAGAAAACAAGTGAAAATTCAGTGAGAGGCGAGAGATAAAGCGGGGATATTTTCGAGGTGTGACTGAATTTTGACCAATGACCACTTGAGGCTGGAGATGATATTTTACCCGTGAAAGCCATAGCTTGCTTTGTGTCTTTTTCCCGCGGCTAAAAGGGGGAAAAAAATCAAGCAGCCCACCAAGCCAGCAACTCGCACTTGTTACCAGTGGGCAGTGGCATGGCATCATCCAGTCCAGAGCCTCCCTGTCGTTGCCACCTCCCCACCACACACGTCCACCCAGACACCCATCCACCGGATCCTTATATACGCCGGCGGCCTAACGCGGCCACCCGGAACTATCTCGTCGGCGGTCAGTTGAGCTACAATTTCGCAACAAGTTGCAGGCAACAATCAACCAAACCAATCAAGGACGACGAACGGATCGATGGCCACGCTCTCCTCCTGCAGCCGCCTGAGCAGCGGCACCGGCGCCGCGGCTATCCACCGGCAGCCGACCCGCGCAGGAGTCGTCGTCGTCACCAGCCGGCGGAGCTCCTCCGCGAGCGTCCGCGCCGCCGCCGCTGCCACGGCGGCGCCGGCTGCCGTAGAGCAGCAGGACAAGGGGTAAGTGCTGTAACAAATAAACTAGAGGCTGCATGCCTCGCTGCTTTTGTAGCTTTAGTTTGTTGACTGATGCCGAGGCTGCTGGACATGCGTGCGTGCATGGCTTCCGATCGACCTCCAATTAAGGGTGTCGCTGCCGACGTGGGCGGAGTTTGAGCTCGGGCGGGCGCCGGTGTTCTGGAAGACCGCCAACGGCCTCCCGCCCTCGCCGGTGAGTCGAGTGTCGAGTCCATGCCCATGGTGGATGATGTTTATTTTCGATGGGATCCTGCTTGTGCTAACACTGAATCGATCTGATGCGCGCATGGGATGGGATGGATCGGAATTGTTGGCAGGGCGAAGGGCTGACCCTGTTCTACAACCCGGCGGCGACGAAGATGGCCCCGAACGACGTGTTCGGCGTGGCGTTCAGCGGCGGCTTCAACCAGCCCATCATGTGCGGCGGCGAGCCGAGGCAGATGACGCTGCAGGTCCGGGGCAAAGCTGACCCGCCCATCTACACCATCAGGATACGCGTGCCGCAGCACGGTGAGCCGCCTGCCCAATCCATCTCCATCAATCATCTCTTTCACCTTAATTTTATCTTAAATTAGGTATGACGTATACAGTGAGTTATATATGCTACATCCGGCAAGCGCCCATGTTGATGTTCATTGTTTCATAGTTCCATAGGAGAGGAACAAATCCAGAAGGGTAGTTCACATTCACAGCATAGCTGAGCAGGAACCAGGAAGTATGCAGATCAGAGCATGGTGTATTTGGCGTTCCATGCTGCTCCTGCTCTATCTAGACTGGTTTGTATCAGAGTTTGCAAAGATCGATACCAAGTATCCACAACTCTACTAGTGCAAGTAGGAGATCATCTTGCGGTTTTACTGTGGTAGTCTGGTTAAATACATACAGGTATGCTTCATGTATCACAAACTTGACAGACATTTGTATACTGATGATAAGATGTATGAATCACGTTTGCTGCCTCCCTAGGATTGAACTGAAGCACCTCCTTCATTCCTCGGAATCAGACTCAAGGGGGCAGGAGCCGTCGTCGACGGTGGCCAGCGGGTCGAACATGTCGGAGCCGGGGTCCATGCATCCGCTCACGATGTCCAGCTTGCACCGATCCCCCTGCAATATTAGCGCAGGGATACACATGAGCACCAATGAATGATTGGCACGGCACATGATGACATGAATGGCTAGAGAGCAGAGCAGCGGCGAGAACCCACCCCCTCCTCGAGGTAGCCGTCCATGGCGCAGCTGGTGATGGCGATGTTCTCGTCCGGGTAGATGGCCCGGTCGCAGGCGCCCTCCATGTTGAGCTCGTCCGCCAGGCCCTGCAACAACACACAGTCAGCTACTCAGCTCCAAGTAAATAAAAGAGATCCCTTGGTTCAATCGTTTGAATTTGATCGATGTCCATGCCTGCACCGGCATCACCCAGACACCCACCTCGTTGAAGAAGCTCAGCGGCTTGTTCTGCCATGGCTTGGGGACCCTGAACTTGAGCGTGTACGGCCCGTCCCACTCGGCCCCGTTGGTGAAGGAGAAGATCAAGCTTACGGCTGCACGCACGCAGGCGCAGCAAATAAAATAAAATCAGCAAAAGGCAACAAACCAGCAAACAACGACGCTGGCTTTGCTTCAATCGGTAATCGTGTAGCAAGGTGCGTAAAATTAAGGTGAAAGAGATGATTGATGGAGATGGATTGGGCAGGCGGCTCACCGTGCTGCGGCACGCGTATCCTGATGGTGTAGATGGGCGGGTCAGCTTTGCCCCGGACCTGCAGCGTCATCTGCCTCGGCTCGCCGCCGCACATGATGGGCTGGTTGAAGCCGCCGCTGAACGCCACGCCGAACACGTCGTTCGGGGCCATCTTCGTCGCCGCCGGGTTGTAGAACAGGGTCAGCCCTTCGCCCTGCCAACAATTCCGATCCATCCCATCCCATGCGCGCATCAGATCGATTCAGTGTTAGCACAAGCAGGATCCCATCGAAAATAAACATCATCCACCATGGGCATGGACTCGACACTCGACTCACCGGCGAGGGCGGGAGGCCGTTGGCGGTCTTCCAGAACACCGGCGCCCGCCCGAGCTCAAACTCCGCCCACGTCGGCAGCGACACCCTTAATTGGAGGTCGATCGGAAGCCATGCACGCACGCATGTCCAGCAGCCTCGGCATCAGTCAACAAACTAAAGCTACAAAAGCAGCGAGGCATGCAGCCTCTAGTTTATTTGTTACAGCACTTACCCCTTGTCCTGCTGCTCTACGGCAGCCGGCGCCGCCGTGGCAGCGGCGGCGGCGCGGACGCTCGCGGAGGAGCTCCGCCGGCTGGTGACGACGACGACTCCTGCGCGGGTCGGCTGCCGGTGGATAGCCGCGGCGCCGGTGCCGCTGCTCAGGCGGCTGCAGGAGGAGAGCGTGGCCATCGATCCGTTCGTCGTCCTTGATTGGTTTGGTTGATTGTTGCCTGCAACTTGTTGCGAAATTGTAGCTCAACTGACCGCCGACGAGATAGTTCCGGGTGGCCGCGTTAGGCCGCCGGCGTATATAAGGATCCGGTGGATGGGTGTCTGGGTGGACGTGTGTGGTGGGGAGGTGGCAACGACAGGGAGGCTCTGGACTGGATGATGCCATGCCACTGCCCACTGGTAACAAGTGCGAGTTGCTGGCTTGGTGGGCTGCTTGATTTTTTTCCCCCTTTTAGCCGCGGGAAAAAGACACAAAGCAAGCTATGGCTTTCACGGGTAAAATATCATCTCCAGCCTCAAGTGGTCATTGGTCAAAATTCAGTCACACCTCGAAAATATCCCCGCTTTATCTCTCGCCTCTCACTGAATTTTCACTTGTTTTCTAGGAGTATTTTCTGTTTCTACTCAGTGCACCTTTGGTAGTACCTTGTTTACAATAACTGGCAGGGAGGTAAAACAGGCACTGCGTCATCCATCCCACCGCGGCTTCAGAAAAAGAAATATGGCACATGTGTAGATGTGGAGATAAAGAAGCGACGAGGCAGACCAGAAACATCAGGGTGGTCAATCGATGGAATTACGAATAGAGAAAAACAAATATGAATGTTTATCTTACTTGTACTTTCATATTTGTGTGCGCACCTTTGCGTGCGTCGGAAGGCCCCCCTACTGTCCGTCCCTTTTTGTGAAAATGGTGATGGGATTTTCTATTGTGTTGATTGCAGGGAGAACAAGAGAAGTCTATTTATAATTATCCAACTATTGTTCGAGTTTTCTTTTACCAAAAAAAAAACCTAAAAAAACAGGAATCTTTGACCATCCAGCTGTTAAAACCATTCACATTTGTCTATCTAGGTTTTTTTTTGTGTGGTTTTGCTGGCGTGGAAGATAAGTAACAATGGACCCAAATGTCATCATTTCTTTCCTCTCCCTCTATCTCTCGCCCCTCGTGACCAAATTTGTCGCTACCGCCACATAGTTCGCTGGTCACCCATCCTCCTCCGCCTGTCAGTTCGCCTGCTACCGTTCATTCATCGCATTCTTTCCCTGCACAAACCCTACATCCCTCCACGAGTGTTAGGAACACAGAGCCGATAAGGGGTGGGTGAATAGTCTTTTCTAAATTCTAATCACGCCGGCTATCCAGAACAAATGCGAAATTAAACTAATCGGTCTAGCCAAGACTACACCCTTTATCTATCACAAGCACCTTACAAAGATGCTAAGCAAGTTAAGTCTAAGGTGCCGAGCTAGAGGGAGCTCACCTAAACAATTCTAGTTAGCAAGGTCACACAAACCTATGCAACTAGTCCAAGCTAGCACAAGCGAGCTCATACACATACTAGTGAGCCAAGCACAAAGCACAAGCTACACTAGCACTACTCACTAGTTACACTACACAACCTAAACTAGAGAGCAACTAATTAGCTATACAAGCTAACTAGCACACAAGAGCAACAACTACAACACTAGCACGAGTTATTAAGCAAGTAATGCAAGCTAGTGTAGGAGATTGCAAACCAACGGGAAGACAATATTCACAGTAATTTTTATCCCGAGATTTGGTAGTTTGTTAACAACTTAAATCCCCTTGAGGCAAGCCTAAGGTTTCCACTGATCCCGCGGGGCGAGCACAACACCCCTCACAAGCAGTCTCTCTAGAGCACCGCACAACCTCCGTGCGCACTACGACGGAGTCCTCAAGAATCCAAGCCGTCTAGGAGGTGGGAACCTTGAAAGCTCCATGTTTGGTTTTGGCTAATTGAGACAACCTAAGTGAACTAACTATCTTCTCTAGTGCTATGAATAAGATAGGTTGGTTCACACCAAGGTGGAGCTAGATGACACTCAAGGTGATGGAGAGGGCCACAAATGAAGATCAAGTGCTCCACATTTGGAAAAGAAGAAAGAGAAAAACAAAACCCTATGGACTCAAGGCAAAGGTATAACATAGGGCTTTTGTTTTGCCGGTCAAGACGCAGTAGAGTGCGTGATTGGGTTTAGAATAGATAGCCGTACTATAAAAAAGGGGAGATCTCGAAGCTAATGCGGTTATCTAAGTGCCACTAGGTGAAATGACTCCATGCATGTGCATTAGGATCTAGTGAGTGCTAACAACCCTTGAAAATGTTTGTGAAAATTGCTAACTCACGTAGACAAGTGATGGTACATCTTGAAGATAGCACATTTACACAAGGGTTGAAGGAAAAGATCAAAGGGTGCTGCAACAGGGCGTCGGACCCTAATCCCAAGGGGTCGGACCAATTGATGTTGGGTCCGATCGGCCACCCAACAGTGCAAAGAACAGCACGAGTGCAGCAGGGCGTCGGACCTAGTGGGTGGCCCAGTCCGACGGTGCCCAAGCGCAGACTAGGAGCAGCCAATCTGGCTTAGACCGAGTGAAACTGGGCCGTCGGACTGAACGATAACACTGTTCATCGGTCCGACAGCCAGGTCAGCTGAGGCAGCACGCGAGGCAGTGAACACGTGGCGACCAGGCGAGCGTCGGACCATGCGAAGTAGTCCGACGGTGCAGCCTCGGACTAGAGTCCGACCCAATCTGCTGGTTTTGGACCTCTCGGTGTAAGTTTGGCGTAGCATCGGACCGTGGAGCCAGATAGTCCGATACGGTGGGTCAGACCGGACCGCAGCAGAGAGCCATTGGTGCAGTAATGGCTAGTTTTGAATCATTGGACGCGTTGGCGATCATCGGTGGGTCGGACCCGAACAGTCGGATGGTCCGACGCCCTCGTATTTTCGGTCCGACGGTCCCTTTTTTAGTGTAAATGGCTAGTTGGCTCTTGGGGTGCCTATTTAAGTGGAAGGGCGCCCTCTCTTGGCACTTTGATGCATTGGACACCCTCTAGAGCTGAGCAAAACACCTCCCACTCATCTTCTTCATTGATTCATCATCCAAGTGAGATTGGGAGAGCATCCAAGTGCATTTGCATTGAGTTGATGCATCTAGTGGCACTTGTGATCATGTGAGCTGCAGGATTTCTTGTTACTCTTGGTGGTTGCCGCCACCTAGATGGCTTGGCGCATCGGTGGATCGTTGAGCGGCTATTGGTGATTGTTGCCGGCTCCGATCAAATTCTTATGGGGATGAAACCGAATCGGATACAGACGGATATCAGTGATCCTGCATATGTCCCATATCCCATATTATATCCCATATTTTTTATCGGATATTAGAACCGGACACAGATCATTCGGATATTGATATCTATTTCATATATACATCAGAAATCTAATTTTTTAGTATTCGGATTCGGATACGGTTGGATATAAATGTTCGGATTCAGATACGGACTATCCAAATAGTGTTTTGACCATTTCGGGACGGACGGATATCGGGAAATATCCATCCCGTTTTCATCCCTCCTAATGAGGGGTTCTTGTGCCTATTTCCCGGCGGGAGATTCGCGAAAGGCAACTCTAGTGGAATCGTGGCTTGTGGAGCCTCTCTTGTGTGGTTCTTACGGCGCCCAAGTGTTGGGCTAGGCGTGTGATGCTAATTAGCGCGTGAGCCACCAAGTTAGTGTCTCGCCACAACGTGGACGTAGGTTGCCGGTAAGCAACCGAACCATGAGGATATATATTGTGTCACTTTGTCTCTTTGGTATTCTTGATTGACACTATCCCGGTTCGGTAAAAGCTCTATCACTTGTGCATTTCATTTCCTAGTATACTTGTGTAGAGTTTGCTTGCTTGTTTGTGTAGCTAGTTGAGTAGCTTAGTTGTAACTTGTTGTAATTAGTTTTCTTGCTAGCTCACTAGTGTAGTTGAGTAGTTGCTTATTGTAGCCTTGCTTGTTTGAGTGCTATCAACCTTAGAGATCATAGCAACTAGCTTGTTTAGGGGGCTTGCTTGTGTTGCATTAGAGCTAGAGCAATAGTCGCATAGTAGCCCTTTTAATTACTAACCTACTTGCTCTAGTGATCTTGTAGAATTTTTTATAGGCTATTCACCCCCTTTTAGCCATTTAGATTCTTTCAAACCTCCAAGAGTAACAAGCACCACCAGCTTGCAACACAAACACCTAGTTCCAATCGATGCAATCGCTTAATGCAACACACTAGGAATCGCTCACTCACAATCGGATGCTATCTCAACTAAGCATATGTGAGTTAGAGGGCTAGAACACTTCTCTAAGGGTGGACACAAAGTCCCCAAGGTGCTCAACCTTCCAAATGGCCAGCCACCCCCTCTATTTATTGAGGGAGCTCTCCAACTAGTCATTTAGGGGCTTCAGCCTGCGCAGACACGTCTTGGCGGTCGGACCGCCTAGCTCCAACGGCTACCGCTCGCACCACCAACGATCACCTACACCGACCGGCCCCATGAGTTAACCAGACCACCGTGGTCCAACCGGCCATCACCTCACCGGTCCAATCGTGAGGCAAAACTTGCACCACCAGAGAGGTTCAGCCCCACCACCGGATTGGTCCTGCGGGCTGCACCGGATCCAGCTCCACCAATATTTGAACCTCGGCCTTCTCCCGCGTGACCCAGCACACAGGCTGGTCCTTCCGGCACCCACCATGGTTGGACCGTCAACCTCCCCTAGAGAAACCCTGGTCGTGAATAGTTGTTATGCATGATCTGGTGGCCCTGCATGTCAATCACTGGATCAATTCATTTCGACGGTCAGACCAACATCAGGGCCGGTCTAACCGCTAGGCAACACAGCAGCTGCCCAAGCTTCCGTGCACGCGCCTCCTTCTCCACATCGGATTAGTCCATTGCCCCAAACCCTAGGGCCACTAGACTAGTCTGATGATGCACCAAACATGCCTCCGAGCTCCTCCTTGAACCTTGAAACAAATCGTTTTCAAAACTTTTGAAAATTCGCCCAGTTCAAGTGTTGTCACACAAGACAACCACCACCTTTTAGCACGAGTTCGCATTTTCAAATCATTTCTCAAAATTTTTCAAACTCTTTTTCAACCGCCACTTGATCCTAGCAATGCATGAAATGTTAGATCGCTCAAATGGCACTAGATGACTGATATGCAAACAAGTTTGCCACTCTTGATAGTACGACCATCTATCCTAAACCCGATCAAGCACTTCTCTACTCAATATTAGACCGGTGAAATGAAATGTCCTACAAATATATCTTTGCCTTGCATATTCCATTTCATCTCCTCCAATGGTGACGCCACACAAGCATCCAACCTCCATCAAGCCACCTGTAATCAACACAAGTCTTCACATGGCTTGATCTTCCACTCCATGTCATCACGTGGCGGTTGAAAAAGAGTTTGAAAAATTTTGAGAAATGATTTGAAAATGCGAACTCGTGCTAAAAGGTGGTGGTTGTCTTGTGTGACAACACTTGAACTGGGCGAATTTTCAAAAGTTTTGAAAACGATTTGTTTCAAGGTTCAAGGAGGAGCTCGGAGGCATGTTTGGTGCATCATCAGACTAGTCTAGTGGCCCTAGGGTTTGGGGCAATGGACTAATCCGATGTGGAGAAGGAGGCGCGTGCACGGAAGCTTGGGCAGCTGCTGTGTTGCCTAGCGGTTAGACCGGCCCTGATGTTGGTCTGACCGTCGAAATGAATTGATCCAGTGATTGACATGCAGGGCCACCAGATCATGCATAACAACTATTCACGACCAGGGTTTCTCTAGGGGAGGTTGACGGTCCAACCATGGTGGGTGCCGGAAGGACCAGCCTGTGTGCTGGGTCACGCGGGAGAAGGCCGAGGTTCAAATATTGGTGGAGCTGGATCCGGTGCAGCCCGCAGGACCAATCCGGTGGTGGGGCTGAACCTCTCTGGTGGTGCAAGTTTTGCCTCACGATTGACCGGTGAGGTGATGGCCGGTTGGACCACGGTGGTCTGGTTAACTCATGGGGCCGGTCGGTGTAGGTGATCGTTGGTGGTGCGAGCGGTAGCCGTTGGAGCTAGGCGGTCCGACCGCCAAGACGTGTCTGCGCAGGCTGAAGCCCCTAAATGACTAGTTGGAGAGCTCCCTCAATAAATAGAGGGGGTGGCTGGCCATTTGGAAGGTTGAGCACCTTGGGGACTTTGTGTCCACCCTTAGAGAAGTGTTCTAGCCCTCTAACTCACATATGCTTAGTTGAGATAGCATCCGATTGTGAGTGAGCGATTCCTAGTGTGTTGCATTAAGCGATTGCATCGATTGGAACTAGGTGTTTGTGTTGCAAGCTGGTGGTGCTTGTTACTCTTGGAGGTTTGAAAGAATCTAAATGGCTAAAAGGGGGTGAATAGCTATAAAAATTCTACAAGATCACTAGAGCAAGTAGGTTAGTAATTAAAAGGGCTACTATGCGACTATTGCTCTAGCTCTAATGCAACACAAGCAAGCCCCCTAAACAAGCTAGTTGCTATGATCTCTAAGGTTGATAGCACTCAAACAAGCAAGGCTACAATAAGCAACTACTCAACTACACTAGTGAGCTAGCAAGAAAACTAATTACAACAAGTTACAACTAAGCTACTCAACTAGCTACACAAACAAGCAAGCAAACTCTACACAAGTATACTAGGAAATGAAATGCACAAGTGATAGAGCTTTTACCGAACCGGGATAGTGTCAATCAAGAATACCAAAGAGACAAAGTGACACAATATATATCCTCATGGTTCGGTTGCTTACCGGCAACCTACGTCCACGTTGTGGCGAGACACTAACTTGGTGGCTCACGCGCTAATTAGCATCACACGCCTAGCCCAACACTTGGGCGCCGTAAGAACCACACAAGAGAGGCTCCACAAGCCACGATTCCACTAGAGTTGCCTTTCGCGAATCTCCGCCGGGAAATAGGCACAAGAACCCTCATTAGGAGGGATGAAAACGGGATGGATATTTCCCGATATCCGTCCGTCCCGAAATGGTCAAAACACTATTTGGATAGTCCGTATCTGATCCGAACATTTAATATCCAACCGTATCCGAATCCGAATACTAAAAAATTAGATTTCTGATGTATATATGAAATAGATATCAATATCCGAATGATCTGTGTCCGGTTCTAATATCCGATAAAAAATATGGGATATAATATGGGATATGGGACATAATGCAGGATCACTGATACCGTCTGTATCCGATTCGGTTTCATCCCCATAAGAATTTGATCGGAGCCGGCAACAATCACCAATAGCCGCTCAACGATCCACCGATGCGCCAAGCCATCTAGGTGGCGGCAACCACAAGAGTAACAAGAAAACCTGCAGCTCACATGATCACAAGTGCCACTAGATGCATCAACTCAATGCAAATGCACTTGGATGCTCTCCCAATCTCACTTGGATGATGAATCAATGAAGAAGATGAGTGGGAGGTGTTTTGCTCAGCTCTAGAGGGGTGTCCAATGCATCAAAGTGCCAAGAGAGGGCGCCCTTCCACTTAATAGGCACCCCAAGAGCCAACTAGCCATTACACTAAAAAAGGGACCGTCGGACCGAAAATACGAGGGCGTCGGACCATCCGACTGTTCGGGTCCGACCCACCGATGATCGCCAACGCGTCCAATGATTCAAAACTAGCCATTACTGCACCAATGGCTCTCTGCTGCGGTCCGGTCTGACCCACCGTCGGACTATCTGGCTCCACGGTCCGATGCTACGCCAAACTTACACCGAGAGGTCCAAAACCAGCAGATTGGGTCGGACTCTAGTCCGAGGCTGCACCGTCGGACTACTTCGCATGGTCCGACGCTCGCCTGGTCGCCACGTGTTCACTGCCTCGCGTGCTGCCTCAGCTGACCTGGCTGTCGGACCGATGAACAGTGTTATCGTTCAGTCCGACGGCCCAGTTTCACTCGGTCTAAGCCAGATTGGCTGCTCTAGTCTGCGCTTGGGCACCGTCGGACTGGGCCAACCCACTAGGTCCGACGCCCTGCTGCACTCGTGCTGTTCTTTGCACTGTTGGGTGGCCGATCGGACCCAACATCAATTGGTCCGACCCCTTGGATTAGGGTCCGACGCCCCTGTTGCAGCACCCTTTGATCTTTTCCTTCAACCCTTGTGTAAATGTGCTATCTTCAAGATGTACCATCACTTGTCTACGTGAGTTAGCAATTTTCACAAACATTTTCAAGGGTTGTTAGCACTCACTAGATCCTAATGCACATGCATGGAGTCATTTCACCTAGTGGCACTTAGATAACCGCATTAGCTTCGAGATCTCCCCTTTTTATAGTACGGCTATCTATTCTAAACCCAATCACGCACTCTACTGCGTCTTGACCGGCAAAACAAAAGCCCTATGTTATACCTTTGCCTTGAGTCCATAGGGTTTTGTTTTTCTCTTTCTTCTTTTCCAAATGTGGAGCACTTGATCTTCATTTGTGGCCCTCTCCATCACCTTGAGTGTCATCTAGCTCCACCTTGGTGTGAACCAACCTATCTTATTCATAGCACTAGAGAAGATAGTTAGTTCACTTAGGTTGTCTCAATTAGCCAAAACAAACATGGAGCTTTCAAGGTTCCCACCTCCTAGACGGCTTGGATTCTTGAGGACTCCGTCGTAGTGCGCACGGAGGTTGTGCGGTGCTCTAGAGAGACTGCTTGTGAGGGGTGTTGTGCTCGCCCCGCGGATCAGTGGAAACCTTAGGCTTGCCTCAAGGGGATTTAAGTTGTTAACAAACTACCAAATCTCGGATAAAAATACTGTGAATATTGTCTTCCCGTTGGTTTGCAATCTCCTACACTAGCTTGCATACTTGCTTAATAACTCGTGCTAGTGTTGTAGTTGTTGCTCTTGTGTGCTAGTTAGCTTGTATAGCTAATTAGTTGCTCTCTAGTTTAGGTTGTGTAGTGTAACTAGTGAGTAGTGCTAGTGTAGCTTGTGCTTTGTGCTTGGCTCACTAGTATGTGTATGAGCTCGCTTGTGCTAGCTTGACTAGTTGCATAGGTTTGTGTGACCTTGCTAACTAGAATTGTTTAGGTGAGCTCCCTCTAGCTCGGCACCTTAGACTTAACTTGCTTAGCATCTTTGTAAGGTGCTTGTGATAGATAAAGGGGTGTAGTCTTGGCTAGACCGATTAGTTTAATTTCGCATTTGTTCTGGATAGCCGGCGTGATTAGAATTTAGAAAAGACTATTCACCCACCCCTTATCGGCTCTGTGTTCCTAACACTCGTGGAGGGATGTAGGGTTTGTGCAGGGAAAGAATGCGATGAATGAACGGTAGCAGGCGAACTGACAGGCGGAGGAGATGGGTGACCAGCGAACTATGTGGCGGTAGCGACAAATTTGGTCACGAGGGGCGAGAGATAGAGGGAGAGGAAAGAAATGATGACATTGGGTCCATTGTTACTTATCTTCCACGCCAGCAAAACCACACAAAAAAACCTAGATAGACAAATGTGAATGGTTTTAACAGCGGATGGTCAAAGATTCCTGTTTTTTTAGGTTTTTTTTTTGGTAAAAGAAAACTCGAACAATAGTTGATAATTATAAATAGACTTCTCTTGTTCTCCCTGCAATCAACACAATAGAAAATCCCATCACCAT
>JAHUYU010002184.1:0-18592 GCA_030439765.1 Tripidium arundinaceum | reverse complement strand
ACGAGTGGACACACCCTCTATAACTATACGCTGTGCTTATAATTCTGATCAATTTAACGCTCTCTATAATCCTGTTGTGGGGATCAATATTATGTCCGAAGCTTTTGCACTTAATTTATTTGGGAAACTTGTTTTAACCCCCACAACAAAGGTCATAAAGGAATCTTCGGGACGATTAGTCCCCAGTCTTGGAATTATTAATGTCCTACCCTTTATGGTAGAAGGCTCCATGGTTCATTTGAACTTTTATATCTTTGATATATGGGGTTTCGACCTACTGATTGGACAACCTTTTAGAAGACTCCTTTATGAAGGTCAAACTGGAAAGCTCCACATTTCCTTGGGAAAGGATTTTAAACTTCGAATTCCTTTTATATTCACAGGTGGAGGTAGTTGTTCAATTACTTCAATTTTAGCTCTATCTACCTCAATACCTCTTTCAGACACTAGGTGTCCTAGCACTATTCCTTCTCTAACCATAAAATGACATTTTTCCCAATTAAGGATTAAGTGCTTTTCTTCACATCTTTGCAAAACCTTATCGTAGAATGTCTTTTGGGTTATGTAATGCACCAGCTTCTTTTCAAAGATGTATGATGTCTATATTTTCTGATATGATTGAAGAGATTATGGAAGTTTTCATGGATGATTTCTCAGTTTATGGAAAAACTTTTGATAGTTGTCTTGAGAACTTAGATAAGGTTTTGCAAAGATGTGAAGAAAAGCACTTAATCCTTAATTGGGAAAAATGTCATTTTATGGTTAGAGAAGGAATAGTGCTAGGACACCTAGTGTCTGAAAGAGGTATTGAGGTAGATAGAGCTAAAATTGAAGTAATTGAACAACTACCTCCACCTGTGAATATAAAAGGAATTCGAAGTTTAAAATCCTTTCCCAAGGAAATGTGGAGCTTTCCAGTTTGACCTTCATAAAGGAGTCTTCTAAAAGGTTGTCCAATCAGTAGGTCGAAACCCCATATATCAAAGATATAAAAGTTCAAATGAACCATGGAGCCTTCTACCATAAAGGGTAGGACATTAATAATTCCAAGACTGGGGACTAATCGTCCCGAAGATTCCTTTATGACCTTTGTTGTGGGGGTTAAAACAAGTTTCCCAAATAAATTAAGTGCAAAAGCTTCGGACATAATATTGATCCCCACAACAGGATTATAGAGAGCGTTAAATTGATCAGAATTATAAGCACAGCGTATAGTTATAGAGGGTGTGTCCACTCGGATTACTTCAGAGGAAAGCTCTGACTCCTCTAACCATTCGCTACTCATAACCGAGATAAGCTCTCTCAATTGACGTTCACTTGGTAAACAAATGCTAAATTGGCCGTTTTGGGGTCGGTCTATAGAATGGTAGTTTGAAATGTTTCCAAAATCGGCAAAGAGATCGGATTCTATGTCTAGCATGAAATCAGATGGTAGAATTTCTTCCTTTTGTGGCTCAGAACCTGGGATAGCTAAAGTAGATGAAAAATTTGGCAGAGTGTCTACTCCGGCTTCGTAGGTTTTATCATAGAGGGCATTATCCATCTCAGCTTCTAGGATTCTATCTAGGATCCCCTTAGCTTCATCAGTAGGGATACGAAAGAAAGAACCTCTAGCCATAGTATGCAGCATTTGTTTATTATCTTTCTGAAGACCTCGAAAAAAGTGAAATAAAAGAACAGTGTCTTCAAGCAAAAGTTTTGGACCAGATTCTAAAAGATTAGAAAAACGTTTTTAGGATTTCCCCAAAGTTTCATTATCTTTTTGTTTAAAAGATAGGACTTCGAGTCTAAGGTCACCAGTACGGTCAAGGGAATAAAAATCTAGACAAAAGTTGGCTCTTAAAACTCCCCATTCACCTTGCTGTTGACTTACCTTCTGACTATACCATCGTCTAGCTTCTCCTCTTAAAGAAAAAGGAAAAAGCTTCCAACGTAAAGTCTTATCAGAGATGCCATCAATGCGAAGACAATCGCATGTCTGCTCAAAATCTCTAATATGAAGGTAAGGGTTTTCGTCTTCCTTTCCCGAAAAAGATAAATTTTGAATCATCGCAATCAACCTTGAACTTAACTTATACTGGGATGTTTGGATAGGCTGTGATGACTCCCATGGTAAAAGGTCAGTTGCTGAAGGTGTTGCGGCATCAAAGATAGATATAGAACCTTGGTTTTCCATTTTTGGTAAAAAGAAAAAGAAAGAATGAAAAAGATAAGAAAATAAAAAGTATGAATACAAGCTAGTAGTAAGACTCAAGGTTATCTCAGCAAACCGTCTTTCTTCCCCGGCAACGGTGCCAGAAATGCTTGTTGATATTTGGTAACGCAATTAGGAAATAGGATCCGCAAGCGCACGGATATCGGTGAGCACTTCACCCGAGATGTTGTCCTGGGTATCGTATTTATATTTTTACCTTTAGGAGAAAGAGTGCATCTGACTAACCAAATCTATTACTACTAACCTTTAGGCTACAACCACTATGATTCGATGTGAGTGATGTATAGAGAAGACTACAACCGCACTCTTCTTCTAACCTTGGTAAGGATGATCTACTGTTCTATTGGGGAGGTTTACGGAATCTAGACACCACAAAGGATGTTCAACCCGCACCTATAAACCCTATCGATCCTGCTAACGGGATATGGAATACAAAGGTAACTCGGAATTGTCACGTTCCTCGCTACTACCACGGTCCGGCTAGACGAGGGGATATCTATGAGTATCCTAGCTTAAACACCACGTTTACGCTAGAGATGATTACTCTAAACTCTACGCGAAGAGATCAAAGTAAACTCATAAACCAAAGAACAATAAAACAAAGAACTTACTAGAATTTAGAAGTCGAAATACTGAAGAATCCTGAGAACAAGCCTTGGGTTAGAAGAACTTGCTCCCGCAGGTACAACCTCGGAGTAGACACCGACAGGCCGGCTTCCTCCGATCTACACCTCCCCAGCTATCCTTACCAAATTCTATCTTTTTCCGCTACAGGATGGCCCGTACTAAGTTGACGCCCCGCAAGTCCACCGAACCAAAGGGAGTTCCTCGTTGCCAGCTTGCTCCCAGGGACGAAGGTGCTAGCAGCAGTAGGCCTGTCCATCAGACGGAGATAGAGAGGCTTTCCGCTGAGTTAGCCCAGGCTACACGTGATAGAGCTACTGACGCTATCCAGGTCGGAGAGTTACAGAATCAGTTACGAAGGCTCACTGGGGCTCATTTGAGCTGTGAGCGGATGATGGGTCATTTGGTGGCGGAAAGGAATGAGGCATGGCACCGAGAGGATGTTGCTAGGGAACGTGCTGAGGAGTTACAGTTCTATGTTAATGATCTGGAGGGAGATAACCAGGTTCTCTACGAGGAAGTACATCAGCTGTTCTATCAACTGCATCCTCCTCCTGGTGCAGCTGAGCTAGACCCTGGTGTTATCCTCGCGGATGGTGGTGAATCTGAAGTGGAGTCAGAGGAAGAAGAAGATCCGGAGGAGATGGAGCCTGTGGACGAGAGTGACGATGAAGGAGGTCATGTTTCAGGAGTGGACACTGACCGTGAGAACTGAGTTGGTCAAGTGCAGTGTGTAGCTAGAAGTTTGTGTTTGTTGTCAGCCTTAGTTAACCGGGAAGTCCGGCCTGTGTGCGGACCTGTGTAATAAATAAATGAATCTGCGTGGTGTGTTTGTAATAGCTTTTATAAAAGTTCAATAAAAGTTTGTGAATAAAGTTTGGTTTGTTATCAACAGATGGCTCATAATGATGATGGTATGGGAACTTCACAAGGTGGGAATGGTGTCCCTAATCCACCACCTGTTCCACTAAATATGGCAGAGGCTATGTTCGCCCTTGTCAATGCTACTGCAAAAAATGCTAGGTTACTGAGGGAAGTGGTTCAGAATAATCACAATGCACCACCAGGCAATTGGGGTCAGAATAATCACCGGAATGAGACCACTTATGTGGATTTCACTGACACCCGGCCCCCAGTGTTTACCAGAGCCGATGAACCGCTAGAAGCAGATGACTGGCTCCGCACTATGGAGCAAAAGTTTGAACTCATAGATTATAGTGAATACCAGAAGCCGGTGTTTGCAGCCCAACAGCTTCGGGGTGCTGCCGGAGCGTGGTGGGTGTTGACGGTTCTTAAGTATCAATTATAACCATCAAATAAATAAAGAAAAGGACCTATATGCAAGCAACACCTAGAATTAGGGTTTGATCTAACAGAATTCCACGAGTTTTGCTGTTTATCTATTTCTGCAGGGGGTTATCAGGAAATACGGAAGAAAGGCCCACATGTCGGAATAATGACGGGATATTAACCAAACACGCAATTATCTTACATCTAGAAGATTCCAGAAGCCACGGGAATGAACGGGAGCCGTAACGGGGCCGGACACAGGGCGCCCGCCCTGTGCCCTAGGGGCGCCCGCCCTGCCCCCGGGACCAATCAGGTCGAGTCTCGCGGATTATGCTCCACCGCCTTTGAGGATCAAGGAAAACCGTAGGATGAAGGTCGGTTTGATCCGACGGTCCAGATTCATCAAAAAGGGCTATATAAGCAAGGCCCCTGACCCCTGGTGGAGAAGACCCCAATTCATTATTCAGTTGCATATCTCTAGTTAGGGTTTAGAGAGAGAGGTTCCCTCTAGGGTTCCCACCTCTTAGGGCTTAGCATCCAATGTGAAAGTAGAATTAGTTCTACTAGATTGAGAGAGATAGAGTGGAGGTGTAGATCGGAGGAAGCCGGCCTGTCGGTGTCTACTCCGAGGTTGTACCTGCGGGAGCAAGTTCTTCTAACCCAAGGCTTGTTCTCAGGATTCTTCAGTATTTCGACTTCTAAATTCTAGTAAGTTCTTTGTTTTATTGTTCTTTGGTTTATGAGTTTACTTTGATCTCTTCGCGTAGAGTTTAGAGTAATCATCTCTAGCGTAAACGTGGTGTTTAAGCTAGGATACTCATAGATATCCCCTCGTCTAGCCGGACCGTGGTAGTAGCGAGGAACGTGACAATTCCGAGTTACCTTTGTATTCCATATCCCGTTAGCAGGATCGATAGGGTTTATAGGTGCGGGTTGAACATCCTTTGTGGTGTCTAGATTCCGTAAACCTCCCCAATAGAACAGTAGATCATCCTTACCAAGGTTAGAAGAAGAGTGCGGTTGTAGTCTTCTCTATACATCACTCACATCGAATCATAGTGGTTGTAGCCTAAAGGTTAGTAGTAATAGATTTGGTTAGTCAGATGCACTCTTTCTCCTAAAGGTAAAAATATAAATACGATACCCAGGACAACATCTCGGGTGAAGTGCTCACCGATATCCGTGCGCTTGCGGATCCTATTTCCTAATTGCGTTACCAAATATCAACAAGCATTTCTGGCACCGTTGCCGGGGAAGAAAGACGGTTTGCTGAGATAACCTTGAGTCTTACTACTAGCTTGTATTCATACTTTTTATTTTCTTATCTTTTTCATTCTTTCTTTTTCTTTTTACCAAAAATGGAAAACCAAGGTTCTATATCTATCTTTGATGCCGCAACACCTTCAGCAACTGACCTTTTACCATGGGAGTCATCACAGCCTATCCAAACATCCCAGTATAAGTTAAGTTCAAGGTTGATTGCGATGATTCAAAATTTATCTTTTTCGGGAAAGGAAGACGAAAACCCTTACCTTCATATTAGAGATTTTGAGCAGACATGCGATTGTCTTCGCATTGATGGCATCTCTGATAAGACTTTACGTTGGAAGCTTTTTCCTTTTTCTTTAAGAGGAGAAGCTAGACGATGGTATAGTCAGAAGGTAAGTCAACAGCAAGGTGAATGGGGAGTTTTAAGAGCCAACTTTTGTCTAGATTTTTATTCCCTTGACCGTACTGGTGACCTTAGACTCGAAGTCCTATCTTTTAAACAAAAAGATAATGAAACTTTGGGGAAATCCTAAAAACGTTTTTCTAATCTTTTAGAATCTGGTCCAAAACTTTTGCTTGAAGACACTGTTCTTTTATTTCACTTTTTTCGAGGTCTTCAGAAAGATAATAAACAAATGCTGCATACTATGGCTAGAGGTTCTTTCTTTCGTATCCCTACTGATGAAGCTAAGGGGATCCTAGATAGAATCCTAGAAGCTGAGATGGATAATGCCCTCTATGATAAAACCTACGAAGCCGGAGTAGACACTCTGCCAAATTTTTCATCTACTTTAGCTATCCCAGGTTCTGAGCCACAAAAGGAAGAAATTCTACCATCTGATTTCATGCTAGACATAGAATCCGATCTCTTTGCCGATTTTGGAAACATTTCAAACTACCATTCTATAGACCGACCCCCAAAACGGCCAATTTAGCATTTGTTTACCAAGTGAACGTCAATTGAGAGAGCTTATCTCGGTTATGAGTAGCGAATGGTTAGAGGAGTCAGAGCTTTCCTCTGAAGTAATCCGAGTGGACACACCCTCTATAACTATACGCTGTGCTTATAATTCTGATCAATTTAACGCTCTCTATAATCCTGTTGTGGGGATCAATATTATGTCCGAAGCTTTTGCACTTAATTTATTTGGGAAACTTGTTTTAACCCCCACAACAAAGGTCATAAAGGAATCTTCGGGACGATTAGTCCCCAGTCTTGGAATTATTAATGTCCTACCCTTTATGGTAGAAGGCTCCATGGTTCATTTGAACTTTTATATCTTTGATATATGGGGTTTCGACCTACTGATTGGACAACCTTTTAGAAGACTCCTTTATGAAGGTCAAACTGGAAAGCTCCACATTTCCTTGGGAAAGGATTTTAAACTTCCAATTACAATAACTCACTCCTTGAATAATAAGACCGAGCCATATCTTTTGCCTGATCCTATGGAGGAGGTAAAGGCTGCATCTCTAGAACTTTTAGATGATCCAGACTTAGAAGAGGAAGCCCGCTTCTTCACTGAAGAAGAGGCCGAACCTTCTGAACCTGAACCCTTAGATGAGTTTACAGAAACACCTAGACCCCCCATAGAACTCAAAACTTTACCACCCGGTCTTACCTATGCTTTCCTAAACAATAATCCAGAGTTTCCTGTGATCGTTAGTAATAAACTCACTCAGGAGCAAACTCTGCGATTAATGACCATTCTTGAAAAACGCCACTCGGTTTTCGGCTACTCACTTCAAGATCTCACAGGAATCAGTCCTATGATTTGTACCCATCGTATTCCGACAGATCCTTCTGTTACACCCTCTCGAGAGCCTCAACGTAGACTTAACAACGCGATGAGAGAGGTAGTTAAAAAAGAAGTTATAAAGTTGCTGCATGCAGGGATTATATATCCTGTGCCGCATAGTGAGTGGGTAAGCCCTGTTCAAGTTGTGCCTAAAAAGGGAGGCATGACTGTTGTTACTAATGATAAGAATGAGCTAATTCCGCAACGCACCGTCACAGGGTGGCGGATGTGCATAGACTATAGAAAACTGAATAAAGCCACGAAAAAGGATCACTTTCCTTTACCTTTTATAGATGAGATGTTAGAGCGGTTAGCAAAACACTCGTTTTTCTGTTTTCTAGATGGATATTTAGGGTATCACCAGATCCCTATCCATCCTGATGATCAAAGCAAAACCACTTTTACATGCCCATATGGAACGTATGCTTATCGTAGAATGTCTTTTGGGTTATGTAATGCACCAGCTTCTTTTCAAAGATGTATGATGTCTATATTTTCTGATATGATTGAAGAGATTATGGAAGTTTTCATGGATGATTTCTCAGTTTATGGAAAAACTTTTGATAGTTGTCTTGAGAACTTAGATAAGGTTTTGCAAAGATGTGAAGAAAAGCACTTAATCCTTAATTGGGAAAAATGTCATTTTATGGTTAGAGAAGGAATAGTGCTAGGACACCTAGTGTCTGAAAGAGGTATTGAGGTAGATAGAGCTAAAATTGAAGTAATTGAACAACTACCTCCACCTGTGAATATAAAAGGAATTCGAAGTTTAAAATCCTTTCCCAAGGAAATGTGGAGCTTTCCAGTTTGACCTTCATAAAGGAGTCTTCTAAAAGGTTGTCCAATCAGTAGGTCGAAACCCCATATATCAAAGATATAAAAGTTCAAATGAACCATGGAGCCTTCTACCATAAAGGGTAGGACATTAATAATTCCAAGACTGGGGACTAATCGTCCCGAAGATTCCTTTATGACCTTTGTTGTGGGGGTTAAAACAAGTTTCCCAAATAAATTAAGTGCAAAAGCTTCGGACATAATATTGATCCCCACAACAGGATTATAGAGAGCGTTAAATTGATCAGAATTATAAGCACAGCGTATAGTTATAGAGGGTGTGTCCACTCGGATTACTTCAGAGGAAAGCTCTGACTCCTCTAACCATTCGCTACTCATAACCGAGATAAGCTCTCTCAATTGACGTTCACTTGGTAAACAAATGCTAAATTGGCCGTTTTGGGGTCGGTCTATAGAATGGTAGTTTGAAATGTTTCCAAAATCGGCAAAGAGATCGGATTCTATGTCTAGCATGAAATCAGATGGTAGAATTTCTTCCTTTTGTGGCTCAGAACCTGGGATAGCTAAAGTAGATGAAAAATTTGGCAGAGTGTCTACTCCGGCTTCGTAGGTTTTATCATAGAGGGCATTATCCATCTCAGCTTCTAGGATTCTATCTAGGATCCCCTTAGCTTCATCAGTAGGGATACGAAAGAAAGAACCTCTAGCCATAGTATGCAGCATTTGTTTATTATCTTTCTGAAGACCTCGAAAAAAGTGAAATAAAAGAACAGTGTCTTCAAGCAAAAGTTTTGGACCAGATTCTAAAAGATTAGAAAAACGTTTTTAGGATTTCCCCAAAGTTTCATTATCTTTTTGTTTAAAAGATAGGACTTCGAGTCTAAGGTCACCAGTACGGTCAAGGGAATAAAAATCTAGACAAAAGTTGGCTCTTAAAACTCCCCATTCACCTTGCTGTTGACTTACCTTCTGACTATACCATCGTCTAGCTTCTCCTCTTAAAGAAAAAGGAAAAAGCTTCCAACGTAAAGTCTTATCAGAGATGCCATCAATGCGAAGACAATCGCATGTCTGCTCAAAATCTCTAATATGAAGGTAAGGGTTTTCGTCTTCCTTTCCCGAAAAAGATAAATTTTGAATCATCGCAATCAACCTTGAACTTAACTTATACTGGGATGTTTGGATAGGCTGTGATGACTCCCATGGTAAAAGGTCAGTTGCTGAAGGTGTTGCGGCATCAAAGATAGATATAGAACCTTGGTTTTCCATTTTTGGTAAAAAGAAAAAGAAAGAATGAAAAAGATAAGAAAATAAAAAGTATGAATACAAGCTAGTAGTAAGACTCAAGGTTATCTCAGCAAACCGTCTTTCTCCCCGGCAACGGCGCCAGAAATGCTTATTGATATTTGGTAACGCAATTAGAAAATAGGATCCGCAAGCGCACGGATATCGGTGAGCACTTCACCCGAGATGTTATCCTGGGTATCGTATTTATATTTTTACCTTTAGGAGAAAGAGTGCATCTGACTAACCAAATCTATTACTACTAACCTTTAGGCTACAACCACTATGATTCGATGTGAGTGATGTATAGAGAAGACTACAACCGCACTCTTCTTCTAACCTTGGTAAGGATGATCTACTGTTCTATTGGGGAGGTTTACGGAATCTAGACACCACAAAGGATGTTCGACCCGCACCTATAAACCCTATCGATCCTGCTAACGGGATATGGAATACAAAGGTAACTCGGAATTGTCACGTTCCTCGCTACTACCACGGTCCGGCTAGACAAGGGGATATCTATGAGTATCCTAGCTTAAACACCATGTTTACGCTAGAGATGATTACTCTAAACTCTACGCGAAGAGATCAAAGTAAACTCATAAACCAAAGAACAATAAAACAAAGAACTTACTAGAATTTAGAAGTCGAAATACTGAAGAATCCTGAGAACAAGCCTCGGGTTAGAAGAACTTGCTTCCGCAGGTACAACCTCGGAGTAGACACCGACAGGCCGGCTTCCTCCATGATAAAACCTACGAAGCCGAAGTAGACACTCTGCCAAATTTTTCATCTACTTTAGCTATCCCAAGTTTTGAGCCACAAAAGGAAGAAATTCTACCATCTGATTTCATGCTAGACATAGAATCCGATCTCTTTGCCAATTTTGGAAACATTTCAAACTACCATTCTATAGACCGACCCCAAAGCGGCCATTTTAGCATTTGTTTACCAAGTGAACGTCAATTAAGAGAGCTTATCTCGGTTATGAGTAGCGAATGGTTAGAGGAGTCAGAGCTTTCCTCTGAAGTAATCCGAGTGGACACACCCTCTATAACTATACGCTGTGCTTATAATTCTGATCAATTTAACGCTCTCTATAATCCTGTTGTGGGGATCAATATTATGTCCGAAGCTTTTGCACTTAATTTATTTGGGAAACTTGTTTTAACCCCCACAACAAAGTTCATGAAGGAATCTTCGGGACGATTAGTCCCTAGTCTTGGAATTATTAATGTCCTACCCTTTATGGTAGAAGGCTCCATGGTTCATTTAAACTTTTATATCTTTGATATATGGGGTTTTGACCTACTGATTGGACAACCTTTTAGAAGACTCCTTTATGAAGGTCAAACTGGAAAGCTCCACATTTCCTTGGGAAAGGATTTTAAACTTCCAATTACAATTACTCACTCCTTGAATAATAAGACCGAGCCATATCTTTTGCCTGATCCTATGGATGAGGTAAAGGCTGCATCTCTAGAACTTTTAGATGATCCAGACTTAGAAGAGGAAGCCCCCTTCTTCACTGAAGAAGAGGCCGAACCTTCTGAACCTGAACCCTTAGATGAGTTTGTAGAAACACCTAGACCCCCCATAGAACTCAAAACTTTACCACCCGGTCTTACCTATGCTTTCCTAAACAATAATCCAGAGTTTCCTGTGATCGTTAGTAATAAACTCACTCAGGAGCAAACTCTGCGATTAATGACCATTCTTGAAAAACACCACTCTGTTTTCGGCTACTCACTTCAAGATCTCACAGGAATCAGTCCTATGATTTGTACCCATCGTATTCCGACAGATCCTTCTGTTACACCCTCTCGAGAGCCTCAACGTAGACTTAACAACGCGATGAGAGAGGTAGTTAAAAAAGAAGTTATAAAGTTGCTGCATGCAGGGATTATATATCCTGTGCCGCATAGTGAGTGGGTAAGCCCTGTTCAAGTTGTGCCTAAAAAGGGAGGCATGACTGTTGTTACTAATGATAAGAATGAGCTAATTCCGCAACGCACCGTCACTGGGTGGCGGATGTGCATAGACTATAGAAAACTTAATAAAGCCACGAAAAAGGATCATTTTCCTTTGCCTTTTATAGATGAGATGCTTGAGCGGTTAGCAAAACACTCGTTTTTCTGTTTTCTAGATGGATATTCAGGGTATCACCAGATCCCTATCCATCCTGATGATCAAAGCAAAACCACTTTTACATGCCCATATGGAACGTATGCTTATCGTAGAATGTCTTTTGGGTTATGTAATGCACCAGCTTCTTTTCAAAGATGTATGATGTCTATATTTTCTGATATGATTGAAGAGATTATGGAAGTTTTCATGGATGATTTCTCAGTTTATGGAAAAACTTTTGATAGTTGTCTTGAGAACTTAGATAAGGTTTTGCAAAGATGTGAAGAAAAGCACTTAATCCTTAATTGGGAAAAATGTCATTTTATGGTTAGAGAAGGAATAGTGCTAGGACACCTAGTGTCTGAAAGAGGTATTGAGGTAGATAAAGCTAAAATTGAAGTAATTGAACAACTACCTCCACCTGTGAATATAAAAGGAATTCGAAGTTTTCTTGGCCATGCTGGTTTTTATCGCAGATTTATAAAAGACTTTTCATTTATTGCGAGACCACTTACTCTTTTGCTAGCCAAGGATGCTCCTTTCGAATTTGATGATGCATGTCTAAATTCTTTCAATTTATTAAAGCAAGCACTCATTTCTGCACCAATCATTCAACCCCCTGATTGGTCGTTGCCTTTTGAAATTATGTGTGATGCTAGTGATTATGCTGTGGGGGCAGTTTTGGGACAAACTAAAGATAAAAAGCATCATGCAATTGCTTATGCAAGTAAAACTTTGACAGGAGCTCAACTTAATTATGCAACCACTGAAAAAGAGCTTCTGGCTGTTGTTTTTGCCATTGATAAATTTAGATCTTATTTAGTTGGAGCTAAAATAATTGTTTACACTGATCATGCTGCATTAAAATATTTGCTCACTAAAAAAGATGCTAAACCTCGCTTAATCAGATGGATTTTATTACTCCAAGAATTTGACTTAGAAATAAAAGATAAAAAGGGAGTAGAAAATTCTGTTGCTGATCACTTGTCTAGAATGTACTTTAAGAATTCACAGGAACCCCCCATTAATGACTCACTCCGGGACGACATGCTTTACGGGATTAACAGATCTGACCCCTGGTATGCAGATATTGTTAATTTTATGGTTTCAGGTTATGTACCACCCGGAGCAAACAAGAAGAAGCTTATTCAGGAAAGTCGTTCACATATATGGGATGAGCCATATCTCTTCCGAGTATGCGCTGATGGCCTACTTAGAAGATGTGTGACCACTGAGGAAGGATTGAAGATCATCGACAGATGTCACTCATCACCATACGGAGGTCACTATGGAGCATTCCGTACACATTCAAAGATCTGGCAATGTGGATTCTACTGGCCTACGATGTACGATGACACGAAGCAATATATCAGAAGATGTGGGCCATGTCAAAGGCACGGAAACATAAATACAAGGGATGCCATGCCACTCACCAACAACCTTCAGATTGAACTCTTTGATGTCTGGGGAATAGACTACATGGGTCCATTTCCCCCATCTAAGAAGTGTGAGTTCATCTTGGTGGCGGTTGATTACGTCTCCAAGTGGGTAGAGGCATTACCTTGCAAACATGCCGACAATATCAGTTCGAAGAGGATGTTTGAGGAAATCATATTTCCAAGATTTGGAGTCCCCAGGATAGTGATAAGTGATGGAGGATCACACTTCATTGACAAGCGCTTCGAGCACTATCTATCAAGACATAGAATCCGTCACAACGTCGCTACACCCTATCGATCCTGCTAACGGGATATGGAATACAAAGGTAACTCGGAATTGTCACGTTCCTCGCTACTACCACGGTCCGGCTAGACAAGGGGATATCTATGAGTATCCTAGCTTAAACACCACGTTTACGCTAGAGATGATTACTCTAAACTCTACGCGAAGAGATCAAAGTAAACTCATAAACCAAAGAACAATAAAACAAAGAACTTACTAGAATTTAGAAGTCGAAATACTGAAGAATCCTGAGAACAAGCCTCGGGTTAGAAGAACTTGCTCCCGCAGGTACAACCTCAGAGTAGACACCGACAGGCCGGCTTCCTCCGATCTACACCTCCACTCTATCTCTCTCAATCTAGTAGAACTAATTCTACTTTCACATTGGATGCTAAGCCCTAAGAGGTGGGAACCCTAGAGGGAACCTCTCTCTCTAAACCCTAACTAGAGATATGCAACTGAATAATGAATTGGGGTCTTCTCCACCAGGGGTCAGGGGCCTTGCTTATATAGCCCTTTTGGATGAATCTGGACCGTCGGATCAAACCGACCTTCATCCTACGGTTTTCCTTGATCCTCAAAGGCGGTGGAGCATAATCCGCGAGACTCGACTTGATTGGTCCTGGGGGCAGGGCGGGCGCCCTAGGGCACAGGGCGGGCGCCCTGTGTCCGGCCCCGTTACGGCTCCCGTTCGTTCCCGTGGCTTCTGGAATCTTCTAGATGTAAGATAATTACATGTTCGGTTAATATCCCGTCATTAATCCGACATGTGGGCCTTTCTTCCGTATTTCCTGATAACCCCCTGCAGAAATAGATAAACAGCAAAACTCGTGGAATTCTGTTAGATCAAACCCTAATTCTAGGTGTTGCTTGCATATAGGTCCTTTTCTTTATTTATTTGATGGTTATAATTGATACTTAAGAACCGTCAACAAACACCCCCATACTTAGGCTTTTACTCGTCCTCGAGAAAAGGTTGGTTAATAAAACATCTGGGGTTGAAACATTCTTTCATACCTGCAGGGTGTTGTAAAAATCCACTGTGCACTTATAGTCAGGGAAATATATGGTCAGAGTAAAGAGCCTTTCTTCTTCTTAATCCCTATCACTTGGAGTTTTTACATATTTTTGAAAAGAAAAACTTAGCATACCTTTATCCTCATAGGTGCTCTCAGAGTCACTCATTATCTTTTATATTTCTCTCTGAGGCTGTTTTGATTTTGCAAAAATAATTCTTTAAGCATACATACCTTGCATTTATTGTATGGTCAAAACCGGATCCGAGGAGAAGAATGCCATACTCTTAGATCAAAGATTTTGAAAATTAAAAACTTGTCACTCTTACTGGCATATTGCTTATTAGAGGGACCATGGGCTATCATTTTCTTTCCATCATATTTTTATCATATCTCATTTTTTTTCCTTTGGGTGGATGCCGAGGTACCCCTAATTCTACTGCCGGACACTTGTCCATTTTTTCCACGAGGTTATCGAGCACTTGCTCCTTTTTATTTCCTCGATATATTCATAATTTTGCATAGCCCATGCCTCTAACGCAATAATACTTCGGAAGAGTGAATCTTTCTGAATAAAAATATCTTGATCTTAGGAGTATGATAAATCTCTCAACAAGGGTCTAACTTGTTTTGAACAAACTCAATACAAAGCAGATAGCTTTAATTAATATTTTCATGTTTAGCAAGCATATAAAACTTGAGGATGGTAGCTATAATTTTGAGATTTTTAAAACAAATTCTCCAAGCAATAAAGATACTAAGAATAAGGTACTCATACCCTTACCATCTCTTATTCCACAATGACTTTTAGCAACACAGGGTTTTGAAATAATTTTAATAATTGCAGGTTTCCAGGAAATATCACAGAGTGAGATTGATCATGATTATAAGTATTTTTATCCTTTTAATTTATCATGTTTAGAGAGATAAAATTCTGCACAAACTAAGGTGAGTGTGTAAGTGTGTAATAAAAGTGTGCAGAGTGTGTACCTGGTTCATGGAGTGGTGCGATCGAAGTGTGTGTGACATGTCAGGGAATCTCCCCCATACTTGTTTTCTGCTTTCTTGCACAAAAGTAAAGTAGAGACACATAAGACATACTAATAATAATCTTTATTAATCTTGAGGCATTTATTACAACCGAATAATAATAATAACCGAATATAATAGATCTAAACTGATTATAAGCGAACCTAATCGAATCTAATAATAACTAAGACATATATAGCCCCAAGATCTAATCTAGATAGCTCAGCGACGCTCACGCTTCCTAAGACTATGCTCTAACTCATCGATCCTCTTGTTGGCGTCGGGCTTTAATTTTTAATTGGAAGGTAAAAATTGATCACGTCTATTTCTTCTAATTCTTTATTGGGCTCTAAAAATAATTTAAGACGTTGACCATTTACTTTGAATAACGTACCTTCGTCATTTTGAAGTGTGATAGCTCCGTGGGATGATGAATGAATTACCTTGAATGGTCCTTCCCATTTGCTCCGGAGCTTTCCATGCCCGAAAAGCTTCACCCTGGAATTAAAAAGTAATACCTTATCTCCCGGTGAGAACTCCTTCTTCTTGATCCTCTTGTCATGCCATCTCTTGACTCTTTCTTTGTAGATCTTTGAATTGTGATATGCTTTCTCCCGCCATTCTTCTAACTCCGATAATTGCATTCTTCTATGTTTTCCGGCGATATCTAGGTCCATATTCCATCTTTTTATGGCCCAGTGTGCCTTGAACTCAAGTTCAACAGGTAGGTGACAGGTCTTTCCATATACCAATTGGTATGGAGACATTCCAATTGGGGTCTTGTATGCTGTCCGGTAAGCCCAGAGTGCATCGGGTAACTTGTCCTTCCATGCCGTTCCCATCTCGTTCACCGTCTTCTGAAGAATGTTCTTGATTTGCTTGTTAGAAGTCTCTGCTTGGCCACTTGTCTGAGGATGATAGGGAGTAGCGACGTTGTGACGGATTCTATGTCTTGATAGATAGTGCTCGAAGCGCTTGTCAATGAAGTGTGATCCTCCATCACTTATCACTATCCTGGGGACTCCAAATCTTGGAAATATGATTTCCTCAAACATCCTCTTCGAACTGATATTGTCGGCATGTTTGCAAGGTAATGCCTCTACCCACTTGGAGACGTAATCAACCGCCACCAAGATGAACTCACACTTCTTAGATGGGGGAAATGGACCCATGTAGTCTATTCCCCAGACATCAAAGAGTTCAATCTGAAGGTTGTTGGTGAGTGGCATGGCATCCCTTGTATTTATGTTTCCGTGCCTTTGACATGGCCCACATCTTCTGATATATTGCTTCGTGTCATCGTACATCGTAGGCCAGTAGAATCCACATTGCCAGATCTTTGAATGTGTACGGAATGCTCCATAGTGACCTCCGTATGGTGATGAGTGACATCTGTCGATGATCTTCAATCCTTCCTCAGTGGTCACACATCTTCTAAGTAGGCCATCAGCGCATACTCGGAAGAGATATGGCTCATCCCATATATGTGAACGACTTTCCTGAATAAGCTTCTTCTTGTTTGCTCCGGGTGGTACATAACCTGAAACCATAAAATTAACAATATCTGCATACCAGGGGTCAGATCTGTTAATCCCGTAAAGCATGTCGTCCCGGAGTGAGTCATTAATGGGGGGTTCCTGTGAATTCTTAAAGTACATTCTAGACAAGTGATCAGCAACAGAATTTTCTACTCCCTTTTTATCTTTTATTTCTAAGTCAAATTCTTGGAGTAATAAAATCCATCTGATTAAGCGAGGTTTAGCATCTTTTTTAGTGAGCAAATATTTTAATGCAGCATGATCAGTGTAAACAATTATTTTAGCTCCAACTAAATAAGATCTAAATTTATCAATGGCAAAAACAACAGCCAGAAGCTCTTTTTCAGTGGTTGCATAATTAAGTTGAGCTCCTGTCAAAGTTTTACTTGCATAAGCAATTGCATGATGCTTTTTATCTTTAGTTTGTCCCAAAACTGCCCCCACAGCATAATCACTAGCATCACACATAATTTCAAAAGGCAACGACCAATCAGGGGGTTGAATGATTGGTGCAGAAATGAGTGCTTGCTTTAATAAATTGAAAGAATTTAGACATGCATCATCAAATTCGAAAGGAGCATCCTTGGCTAGCAAAAGAGTAAGTGGTCTCGCAATAAATGAAAAGTCTTTTATAAATCTGCGATAAAAACCAGCATGGCCAAGAAAACTTCGAATTCCTTTTATATTCACAGGTGGAGGTAGTTGTTCAATTACTTCAATTTTAGCTTTATCTACCTCAATACCTCTTTCAGACACTAGGTGTCCTAGCACTATTCCTTCTCTAACCATAAAATGACATTTTTCCCAATTAAGGATTAAGTGCTTTTCTTCACATCTTTGCAAAACCTTATCTAAGTTCTCAAGACAACTATCAAAAGTTTTTCCATAAACTGAGAAATCATCCATGAAAACTTCCATAATCTCTTCAATCATATCAGAAAATATAGACATCATACATCTTTGAAAAGAAGCTGGTGCATTACATAACCCAAAAGACATTCTACGATAAGCATACGTTCCATATGGGCATGACTGTTGTTACTAATGATAAGAATGAGCTAATTCCGCAACGCACCGTCACTGGGTGGCGGATGTGCATAGACTATAGAAAACTTAATAAAGCCACGAAAAAGGATCATTTTCCTTTGCCTTTTATAGATGAGATGCTTGAGCGGTTAGCAAAACACTCGTTTTTTCTGTTTTCTAGATGGATATTCAGGGTATCACCAGATCCCTATCCATCCTGATGATCAAAGCAAAACCACTTTTACATGCCCATATGGAACGTATGCTTATCGTAGAATGTCTTTTGGGTTATGTAATGCACCAGCTTCTTTTCAAAGATGTATGATGTCTATATTTTCTGATATGATTGAAGAGATTATGGAAGTTTTCATGGATGATTTCTCAGTTTATGGAAAAACTTTTGATAGTTGTCTTGAGAACTTAGATAAGGTTTTGCAAAGATGTGAAGAAAAGCACTTAATCCTTAATTGGGAAAAATGTCATTTTATGGTTAGAGAAGGAATAGTGCTAGGACACCTAGTGTCTGAAAGAGGTATTGAGGTAGATAAAGCTAAAATTGAAGTAATTGAACAACTACCTCCACCTGTGAATATAAAAGGAATTCGAAGTTTTCTTGGCCATGCTGGTTTTTATCGCAGATTTATAAAAGACTTTTCATTTATTGCGAGACCACTTACTCTTTTGCTAGCCAAGGATGCTCCTTTCGAATTTGATGATGCATGTCTAAATTCTTTCAATTTATTAAAGCAAGCACTCATTTCTGCACCAATCATTCAACCCCCTGATTGGTCGTTGCCTTTTGAAATTATGTGTGATGCTAGTGATTATGCTGTGGGGGCAGTTTTGGGACAAACTAAA
>JAHUYU010000680.1:0-19162 GCA_030439765.1 Tripidium arundinaceum | reverse complement strand
TATGTTGGGCCAGCTAGGGTACGCTTTGTCATCACTTGGTTTACCGGGGGGTGAGAAGCAGCCACCATCTTACCATGACGACATGGATGGCAAACCAAATCTTTCTCAAATTTCAATTTGGGCAATCCTTGGATGAGACCAAGTGAGCTCAACCTAGCAAGTAAGTCGAAGCTCAAGTGGCCTAGCCTCCTATGCCACTTCCAAAGCTCTGAGGAAGATCCGGCTACCAAACATCGAGAAGAGCCAAAAGAGTGTGAAACGTCAGCTCGAAAGACATGGCCAAATGGGGAAATCCGACAAACAAGATCCCCCTGAGAATCAAGAACACGAGACAGGCCTTTCTTAAAGCGCACTTCAAAACCGTCCTCAAGGAGTTGCGAAACAGAGAGCAAATTGAAATGCAAATTCGAAACCAAAGCAACATCCTTGAGAACAAAACTCTCGTTGACCCAAATGGTCCCACGAGATACCACCTTACCTTTGCTATTGTCCCCAAATGTGATGTACTCCTTGTGTTGCACGGGGTCGAGGCTGGAGAACCACTTTGAGTTCCCGGTCATGTGGCGCGAACACCCGGAATCCATGAGCCACGTGTTCTCCAGGCCTCCATCCTGCTCAATAGAAAGGCAGAGGGTGAACAAATGACACAACACTGGGGTTAGTAAACTATGAAGGATACCAGTGTTGAGTCATTTGCCCTGGAAAAGTGTTAGGAAAAACACCAAACATACCATGTCCCATTTGAGGAAAGCGATCACCACGAGGGGGAAAACGTGGTCTGCTAGAGCTGTGGGACTGAAAACCACTGCCACGAGGCTCACGGTCATATTGACCATGACCAGAACCTCACCGGGCACGACCACTGCGTGGTCTCGCAGCCTGAGGCCTAGCACCTGAGGCATTGCACCTCTTGGCCTAGCACTGCGCCTCTGAAACAGGCGGCACATGTACGCCATGGGGAGGGCGGTACATATTCTGGTTGTTCAACTCAAACTCTCGCCGCTCATCTCTCTTCCTCCTAAAGCAAAACTCAGCAAGGTGACCATCCCTATGGCAGTACTCACAGTGATACCTCACCTCTCTCTTGGGTGGTGGTTGGTTCACTCTCTTGTGGGTATGGTTCACTCTTGGTGGTTGTTTGGCTCTAGGAAGGGGATCCTCAGAGATGTTAGGCAGAGTGTCAAGTGGGTTCCTGAGATAGTTAGGTTTTGGAATCCACACTTGTTTCTGAGGTGGAGCTTTTGGAGGTTCTTCAAACACTCCATCTTTAATGGTAGGCAAAGTGGGCTTAGGTGGAGTGATTTTGGTCAACTTGGGAGTGGTGGCAGGTTCTCACTTGGTTTCAAGCCACTGCAGTCACCAACCTTGCCATAGAGATTTTCACCCTTCTCACCTAAAGCAAAGCCTACTCCTGGTCCACCAATTCCCCTCTTGAATTGGTTGACCATCATGCCCAACTGCGGCTCACTGCAAGACACCCAGCTCAATATAGTCCGAAGGTATGTGTTTTCCTTCTCAGATCTCATCTTGTCGTGCCTACAGGACTCAAGCTCCAACTCCAAAGCCTCACAAAGCGAACACTTAGCAGCACCTATGATATCTGAACTGGCCTTCTCAAGCAAAGCGATCTTGGCAACCTTCTCTGCCAGCTCAGATTGCAAGCCCGAGCAGGACTTGCACGCACCCAACAAGACAGGCCTAGCCTTCACCTCCTCAAGCTCGTCTAACAGAGAGGCATACTTGCTTTGCAAAGTTGCAAAGTTAGACATGTGGATAGCACAAGCATCGCACTCAGCCTCCTCAGACACAACCACAGAAGATTTAGCAAGCTCTAGCTCCTTAAGCGCAGTCTCTAACTTCTCCTTATACTCCTTCCTATCACGTGCCGTGCGCTTAAGCAGATTATCTTGACTAAGCAAGGCAGCACTCAAAGTTTCGACCTCAGAAGCAAGCTCGTCGGCGGAAAGTGATACCTGAGAAGTGTCGTCATCGCCGAGAACCTCGTCCTTGCCGGTCTCCACCTCGTCACCAAGGGCCATGGTGCAGAAGCCTCTGTGAGTGGAGTCAGCGAAGAAGCAGAGCCCGTTCAGCTTCTCCTCGACCTTCCTCCTGGACTCGTCATCGCTCGAAGAGGAAGAAGCGTGCTCGTCGCTGGAGTCGATGTCGAGGTCACTGAGGGAAGCAAGGAAGGCGTGCTCTTGGGCCTTGGCCTTCTTGAGGTACTTGCGCTTGATCGCCTCCTTGTCGAACTTGCCCTTGGACTTGTGCTTGCCGGAGGTGTACTCGCGCTTGTCCTTGCGCTTGCCGGCGTCGTGCTTGTCGGAGGAGTGCTTGTTCTTCTTGGAGCAGTTGGCGATGAAGTGGTCGGGGTCGCCACAGTGGAAGCAGCCCTCCTTCTGACCATGGCGCCGGCGGTTCATGCGGTTGTTGTGAAACCGCGAGAACCGGCTGATGATCAACGCCAGCTCGTCGTCCCCAAGCACCTCCATCTGCTCCTCTGTAATTGAAACCAACGAGGACAAAGCAAAAGCAACTTGTGAAGGGTTAGCCAAAGAACTTGAACCACCAGTACCTGAACCAAAGCCATGGTCGGTGCAGAAGGATTCTCGAGCTTGGCTCGAGTCTGGTGATCGATCTCAGTGGACTTGAGCTTGCTGAACAGCTCATCCACGGTGAGTGTCTCGTAGTTGGGTGACTCAATGATCGCAGAGACTTTCACTTCCCAAACCCTACGATCTAGGGTGTGTAGTAACTTGAGAGCCCTCTCATGATCGTCATAGGGTAGCTGCGGCTTATTTGCCCGCATCTTGTTCACAATTGACTGGAAGCAAGAAAACATAGAATCAACAGACTCTCCAGGCAACTGAACAAAGTTCTCGTACTCACATCGGTACGTCTCAAAGAGTTTGGTCTTGACCTGGGAAGTCCCCTCATGATACTGTTAAAGGGTCTGCCAGATCTCTCGAGTCGTAGCGAGGTGAGAAACATGATCAAACTCAGAAAGTGAAAGGCAAGAGAAAATTGCATTACGCGCCTTGCTATTGGCATCGTGCTGGTCAATCTGCTCGTGACTAATACGAGCAGCAAGAACAACGTAATCTGGATCCTCACAAATCTCCCAAACCCGCGAGTTGATACTTTGGAGATGCGCAGACATGCGGATCTTCCAATATGGGTAGTTTGTTCCATCGAAGAACGGCGGCTTGCCAAAATCGCGCTCCATGTCGCTTTTGCGGATCACGAACCGATTAAGGTGGAATGATCCTTAACCGGCTCCGATACCAATTGAAGGACCGAAAACGGCGACCAGAGGGGGGGTGAATGGGAGCCTCAAATTTATTTCGAAATATTCAGCCGCTGTTCCAAAATCACCGCTAAACACGCGAACCAAACACTGTGATGTCCATGACCCAAATGAGTGGGTGGATGTTCCCGAGGAACACAGCGGGACACCACAAAGCAAACGGACCACTTCCCGAACCGAAGGACAGAAAATGGGATACTCAACTCCTATAGAGAAGAAGCGAGTTCCCGAATCTAAAATACCCAAGCCAACTGGTGACAAGAGTATCTAGATAGGTTCCTTGGATCGATGGAAGACCAACGCAAAAAGCGGAACGCGAATCGGAGCTCAAACGTGGAAGAAATAAGCGAAACAAGAAACCAGACTAAAAATTCCAGGGGCAGAGGATTGGAAATTCCAGGCTAGAGGACGAAAAGGAGAGAGGAAGAGAGAGACATGTGCTGCTCTCCACCGGTGCTATAACCGATTGAACACTATCTCAAGCAACAGGACTTAAAAAGTCAAGCAATGAAAAGCATAAAGAGGAATTAATTAGTCCAAACACTGTTGCTTGATAGAGACAGTACACAAAACATTAACAATGACCAGTAGCTGAACTGCTAAGCTGAGCTAGCTACTCCTGGATGAGCACCGATTGGTGCTAGATGAGCACTGCGCTGGGAGCAGCCTGGCCTGCTCGGCCAAGCGATGCCTGGGGCGGGCCGCCCTGCTGCTGAGAGTGGCAGACAGCACAGGGGCCTAGAGGCGAGCGTCGCCCAGAGCACTAAGAGCGCACAGTGGAGGACCGGCCCCACACATGAGCTCCCTGCAGCAAGAACGAACACGAACAGAGGAGTGGGAGCGGCCAAGAACAGAAAAGTGGCGGCTCCAAAAATCGAAGAAAACTGACCAAAATTCCACGGTTCAGTCCCAAAATTTGCACAGGTGATCTTGATGGAGAGGGTGAGCATACTCTAGGAGATCATCACTTGATTTCAACCCAAACTCCGGGAATATCAGATCAAAGACAAGAACACAGTTTTTCGCCCAAAAATGAAATTAGTTCGATTTCTTCGTGCTCGAGTCGATTCAATCAAATTCACTTAAGGAGAAGCATCAACTCATGTCATAGCACGAATCAAACCAAAAAGAACGAACTAAAACGCTCTAGAATCGGCGAATCGAAGCACAAACGGGGGAGGGGAAACAAGAACACAAAACTACGAAAATCACAGACACAATTGGTGAATCCCGGAGGACAAGAGGAGGATTCGGACCTCCATTCCCACTCCAAAATCTCAGTTTACACAGACACGAATTTTTATCTGTGGACCTCAAGAACACACCCTAGAGGGGGAAAACTAGAAGAAGTAAATGAAAATGCTCAAGAGATGAGGGTGATTGGGGCACCCTCATCCTTATTTATCAGGGCTATTACACATTTCCCAAAATGCCTCTAACTAAATAGAGCGAACCACCTAGCCTGAGGGCATTATGGTCCAACTTAATTTCTGTCGATCCGACGGCCACGCGCATTTCACCACTTTTCTTCGCCTCGACGCAAGCTTCACGATGATGCCACGTGCTGCCTCCGATTCCCGCCGGAACCGCACCCGGGTTTTGAGGCCCAAACCCGGAAACCGTCCACCCGCGAGTAGCGTACTCCATACGCATCCCCCGTGCCCCGACACGTGTCACCTCATCCTCGACTGCCTGGCCGCCAAGCCCACTTTGCCTACCATTAAAGATGGAGTGTTTGAAGAACCTCCAAAAGCTCCACCTCAGAAACAAGTGTGGATTCCAAAACCTAACTATCTCAGGAACCCACTTGACACTCTGCCTAACATCTCTGAGGATCCCCTTCCTAGAGCCAAACAACCACCAAGAGTGAACCATACCCACAAGAGAGTGAACCAACCACCACCCAAGAGAGAGGTGAGGTATCACTGTGAGTACTGCCATAGGGATGGTCACCTTGCTGAGTTTTGCTTTAGGAGGAAGAGAGATGAGCGGCGAGAGTTTGAGTTGAACAACCAGAATATGTACCGCCCTCCCCATGGCGTACATGTGCCGCCTGTTTCAGAGGCGCAGTGCTAGGCCAAGAGGTGCAATGCCTCAGGTGCTAGGCCTCAGGCTGCGAGACCACGCAGTGGTCGTGCCCGGTGAGGTTCTGGTCATGGTCAATATGACCGTGAGCCTCGTGGCAGTGGTTTTCAGTCCCACAGCTCTAGCAGACCACGTTTTCCCCCTCGTGGTGATCGCTTTCCTCAAATGGGACATGGTATGTTTGGTGTTTTTCCTAACACTTTTCCAGGGCAAATGACTCAACACTGGTATCCTTCATAGTTTACTAACCCCAGTGTTGTGTCATTTGTTCACCCTCTGCCTTTCTATTGAGCAGGATGGAGGCCTGGAGAACACGTGGCTCATGGATTCCGGGTGTTCGCGCCACATGACCGGGAACTCAAAGTGGTTCTCCAGCCTCGACCCCGTGCAACACAAGGAGTACATCACATTTGGGGACAATAGCAAAGGTAAGGTGGTATCTCGTGGGACCATTTGGGTCAACGAGAGTTTTGTTCTCAAGGATGTTGCTTTGGTTTCGAATTTGCATTTCAATTTGCTCTCTGTTTCGCAACTCCTTGAGGACGGTTTTGAAGTGCGCTTTAAGAAAGGCCTGTCTCGTGTTCTTGATTCTCAGGGGGATCTTGTTTGTCGGATTTCCCCATTTGGCCATGTCTTTCGAGCTTTGTCATCACTTGGTTTACCGGGGGGTGAGAAGCAGCCACCATCTTACCATGACGACATGGATGGCAAACCAAATCTTTCTCAAATTTCAATTTGGGCAATCCTTGGATGAGACCAAGTGAGCTCAACCTAGCAAGTAAGTCGAAGCTCAAGTGGCCTAGCCTCCTATGCCACTTCCAAAGCTCTGAGGAAGATCCGGCTACCAAACATCGAGAAGAGCCAAAAGAGTGTGAAACGTCAGCTCGAAAGACATGGCCAAATGGGGAAATCCGACAAACAAGATCCCCCTGAGAATCAAGAACACGAGACAGGCCTTTCTTAAAGCGCACTTCAAAACCGTCCTCAAGGAGTTGCGAAACAGAGAGCAAATTGAAATGCAAATTCGAAACCAAAGCAACATCCTTGAGAACAAAACTCTCGTTGACCCAAATGGTCCCACGAGATACCACCTTACCTTTGCTATTGTCCCCAAATGTGATGTACTCCTTGTGTTGCACGGGGTCGAGGCTGGAGAACCACTTTGAGTTCCCGGTCATGTGGCGCGAACACCCGGAATCCATGAGCCACGTGTTCTCCAGGCCTCCATCCTGCTCAATAGAAAGGCAGAGGGTGAACAAATGACACAACACTGGGGTTAGTAAACTATGAAGGATACCAGTGTTGAGTCATTTGCCCTGGAAAAGTGTTAGGAAAAACACCAAACATACCATGTCCCATTTGAGGAAAGCGATCACCACGAGGGGGAAAACGTGGTCTGCTAGAGCTGTGGGACTGAAAACCACTGCCACGAGGCTCACGGTCATATTGACCATGACCAGAACCTCACCGGGCACGACCACTGCGTGGTCTCGCAGCCTGAGGCCTAGCACCTGAGGCATTGCACCTCTTGGCCTAGCACTGCGCCTCTGAAACAGGCGGCACATGTACGCCATGGGGAGGGCGGTACATATTCTGGTTGTTCAACTCAAACTCTCGCCGCTCATCTCTCTTCCTCCTAAAGCAAAACTCAGCAAGGTGACCATCCCTATGGCAGTACTCACAGTGATACCTCACCTCTCTCTTGGGTGGTGGTTGGTTCACTCTCTTGTGGGTATGGTTCACTCTTGGTGGTTGTTTGGCTCTAGGAAGGGGATCCTCAGAGATGTTAGGCAGAGTGTCAAGTGGGTTCCTGAGATAGTTAGGTTTTGGAATCCACACTTGTTTCTGAGGTGGAGCTTTTGGAGGTTCTTCAAACACTCCATCTTTAATGGTAGGCAAAGTGGGCTTGGCGGCCAGGCAGTCGAGGATGAGGTGACACGTGTCGGGGCACGGGGGATGCGTATGGAGTACGCTACTCGCGGGTGGACGGTTTCCGGGTTTGGGCCTCAAAACCCGGGTGCGGTTCCGGCGGGAATCGGAGGCAGCACGTGGCATCATCGTGAAGCTTGCGTCGAGGCGAAGAAAAGTGGTGAAATGCGCGTGGCCGTCGGATCGACAGAAATTAAGTTGGACCATAATGCCCTCAGGCTAGGTGGTTCGCTCTATTTAGTTAGAGGCATTTTGGGAAATGTGTAATAGCCCTGATAAATAAGGATGAGGGTGCCCCAATCACCCTCATCTCTTGAGCATTTTCATTTACTTCTTCTAGTTTTCCCCCTCTAGGGTGTGTTCTTGAGGTCCACAGATAAAAATTCGTGTCTGTGTAAACTGAGATTTTGGAGTGGGAATGGAGGTCCGAATCCTCCTCTTGTCCTCCGGGATTCACCAATTGTGTCTGTGATTTTCGTAGTTTTGTGTTCTTGTTTCCCCTCCCCCGTTTGTGCTTCGATTCGCCGATTCTAGAGCGTTTTAGTTCGTTCTTTTTGGTTTGATTCGTGCTATGACATGAGTTGATGCTTCTCCTTAAGTGAATTTGATTGAATCGACTCGAGCACGAAGAAATCGAACTAATTTCATTTTTGGGCGAAAAACTGTGTTCTTGTCTTTGATCTGATATTCCCGGAGTTTGGGTTGAAATCAAGTGATGATCTCCTAGAGTATGCTCACCCTCTCCATCAAGATCACCTGTGCAAATTTTGGGACTGAACCGTGGAATTTTGGTCAGTTTTCTTCGATTTTTGGAGCCGCCACTTTTCTGTTCTTGGCCGCTCCCACTCCTCTGTTCGTGTTCGTTCTTGCTGCAGGGAGCTCATGTGTGGGGCCGGTCCTCCACTGTGCGCTCTTAGTGCTCTGGGCGACGCTCGCCTCTAGGCCCCTGTGCTGTCTGCCACTCTCAGCAGCAGGGCGGCCCGCCCCAGGCATCGCTTGGCCGAGCAGGCCAGGCTGCTCCCAGCGCAGTGCTCATCTAGCACCAATCGGTGCTCATCCAGGAGTAGCTAGCTCAGCTTAGCAGTTCAGCTACTGGTCATTGTTAATGTTTTGTGTACTGTCTCTATCAAGCAACAGTGTTTGGACTAATTAATTCCTCTTTATGCTTTTCATTGCTTGACTTTTTAAGTCCTGTTGCTTGAGATAGTGTTCAATCGGTTATAGCACCGGTGGAGAGCAGCACATGTCTCTCTCTTCCTCTCTCCTTTTCGTCCTCTAGCCTGGAATTTCCAATCCTCTGCCCCTGGAATTTTTAGTCTGGTTTCTTGTTTCGCTTATTTCTTCCACGTTTGAGCTCCGATTCGCGTTCCGCTTTTTGCGTTGGTCTTCCATCGATCCAAGGAACCTATCTAGATACTCTTGTCACCAGTTGGCTTGGGTATTTTAGATTCGGGAACTCGCTTCTTCTCTATAGGAGTTGAGTATCCCATTTTCTGTCCTTCGGTTCGGGAAGTGGTCCGTTTGCTTTGTGGTGTCCCGCTGTGTTCCTCGGGAACATCCACCCACTCATTTGGGTCATGGACATCACAGTGTTTGGTTCGCGTGTTTAGCGGTGATTTTGGAACAGCGGCTGAATATTTCGAAATAAATTTGAGGCTCCCATTCACCCCCCCTCTGGTCGCCGTTTTCGGTCCTTCAATTGGTATCGGAGCCGGTTAAGGATCATTCCACCTTAATCGGTTCGTGATCCGCAAAAGCGACATGGAGCGCGATTTTGGCAAGCCGCCGTTCTTCGATGGAACAAACTACCCATATTGGAAGATCCGCATGTCTGCGCATCTCCAAAGTATCAACTCGCGGGTTTGGGAGATTTGTGAGGATCCAGATTACGTTGTTCTTGCTGCTCGTATTAGTCACGAGCAGATTGACCAGCACGATGCCAATAGCAAGGCGCGTAATGCAATTTTCTCTTGCCTTTCACTTTCTGAGTTTGATCATGTTTCTCACCTCGCTACGACTCGAGAGATCTGGCAGACCCTTTAACAGTATCATGAGGGGACTTCCCAGGTCAAGACCAAACTCTTTGAGACGTACCGATGTGAGTACGAGAACTTTGTTCAGTTGCCTGGAGAGTCTGTTGATTCTATGTTTTCTTGCTTCCAGTCAATTGTGAACAAGATGCGGGCAAATAAGCCGCAGCTACCCTATGACGATCATGAGAGGGCTCTCAAGTTACTACACACCCTAGATCGTAGGGTTTGGGAAGTGAAAGTCTCTGCGATCATTGAGTCACCCAACTACGAGACACTCACCGTGGATGAGCTGTTCAGCAAGCTCAAGTCCACTGAGATCGATCACCAGACTCGAGCCAAGCTCGAGAATCCTTCTGCACCGACCATGGCTTTGGTTCAGGTACTGGTGGTTCAAGTTCTTTGGCTAACCCTTCACAAGTTGCTTTTGCTTTGTCCTCGTTGGTTTCAATTACAGAGGAGCAGATGGAGGTGCTTGGGGACGACGAGCTGGCGTTGATCATCAGCCGGTTCTCGCGGTTTCACAACAACCGCATGAACCGCCGGCGCCATGGTCAGAAGGAGGGCTGCTTCCACTGTGGCGACCCCGACCACTTCATCGCCAACTGCTCCAAGAAGAACAAGCACTCCTCCGACAAGCACGACGCCGGCAAGCGCAAGGACAAGCGCGAGTACACCTCCGGCAAGCACAAGTCCAAGGGCAAGTTCGACAAGGAGGCGATCAAGCGCAAGTACCTCAAGAAGGCCAAGGCCCAAGAGCACGCCTTCCTTGCTTCCCTCAGTGACCTCGACATCGACTCCAGCGACGAGCACGCTTCTTCCTCTTCGAGCGATGACGAGTCCAGGAGGAAGGTCGAGGAGAAGCTGAACGGGCTCTGCTTCTTCGCTGACTCCACTCACAGAGGCTTCTGCACCATGGCCCTTGGTGACGAGGTGGAGACCGGCAAGGACGAGGTTCTCGGCGATGACGACACTTCTCAGGTATCACTTTCCGCCGACGAGCTTGCTTCTGAGGTCGAAACTTTGAGTGCTGCCTTGCTTAGTCAAGATAATCTGCTTAAGCGCACGGCACGTGATAGGAAGGAGTATAAGGAGAAGTTAGAGACTGCGCTTAAGGAGCTAGAGCTTGCTAAATCTTCTGTGGTTGTGTCTGAGGAGGCTGAGTGCGATGCTTGTGCTATCCACATGTCTAACTTTGCAACTTTGCAAAGCAAGTATGCCTCTCTGTTAGACGAGCTTGAGGAGGTGAAGGCTAGGCCTGTCTTGTTGGGTGCGTGCAAGTCCTGCTCGGGCTTGCAATCTGAGCTGGCAGAGAAGGTTGCCAAGATCGCTTTGCTTGAGAAGGCCAGTTCAGATATCATAGGTGCTGCTAAGTGTTCGCTTTGTGAGGCTTTGGAGTTGGAGCTTGAGTCCTGTAGGCACGACAAGATGAGATCTGAGAAGGAAAACACATACCTTCGGACTATATTGAGCTGGGTGTCTTGCAGTGAGCCGCAGTTGGGCATGATGGTCAACCAATTCAAGAGGGGAATTGGTGGACCAGGAGTAGGCTTTGCTTTAGGTGAGAAGGGTGAAAATCTCTATGGCAAGGTTGGTGACTGCAGTGGCTTGAAACCAAGTGAGAAACCTGCCACCACTCCCAAGTTGACCAAAATCACTCCACCTAAGCCCACTTTGCCTACCATTAAAGATGGAGTGTTTGAAGAACCTCCAAAAGCTCCACCTCAGAAACAAGTGTGGATTCCAAAACCTAACTATCTCAGGAACCCACTTGACACTCTGCCTAACATCTCTGAGGATCCCCTTCCTAGAGCCAAACAACCACCAAGAGTGAACCATACCCACAAGAGAGTGAACCAACCACCACCCAAGAGAGAGGTGAGGTATCACTGTGAGTACTGCCATAGGGATGGTCACCTTGCTGAGTTTTGCTTTAGGAGGAAGAGAGATGAGCGGCGAGAGTTTGAGTTGAACAACCAGAATATGTACCGCCCTCCCCATGGCGTACATGTGCCGCCTGTTTCAGAGGCGCAGTGCTAGGCCAAGAGGTGCAATGCCTCAGGTGCTAGGCCTCAGGCTGCGAGACCACGCAGTGGTCGTGCCCGGTGAGGTTCTGGTCATGGTCAATATGACCGTGAGCCTCGTGGCAGTGGTTTTCAGTCCCACAGCTCTAGCAGACCACGTTTTCCCCCTCGTGGTGATCGCTTTCCTCAATGGGACATGGTATGTTTGGTGTTTTTCCTAACACTTTTCCAGGGCAAATGACTCAACACTGGTATCCTTCATAGTTTACTAACCCCAGTGTTGTGTCATTTGTTCACCCTCTGCCTTTCTATTGAGCAGGATGGAGGCCTGGAGAACACGTGGCTCATGGATTCCGGGTGTTCGCGCCACATGACCGGGAACTCAAAGTGGTTCTCCAGCCTCGACCCCGTGCAACACAAGGAGTACATCACATTTGGGGACAATAGCAAAGGTAAGGTGGTATCTCGTGGGACCATTTGGGTCAACGAGAGTTTTGTTCTCAAGGATGTTGCTTTGGTTTCGAATTTGCATTTCAATTTGCTCTCTGTTTCGCAACTCCTTGAGGACGGTTTTGAAGTGCGCTTTAAGAAAGGCCTGTCTCGTGTTCTTGATTCTCAGGGGGATCTTGTTTGTCGGATTTCCCCATTTGGCCATGTCTTTCGAGCTGACGTTTCACACTCTTTTGGCTCTTCTCGATGTTTGGTAGCCGGATCTTCCTCAGAGCTTTGGAAGTGGCATAGGAGGCTAGGCCACTTGAGCTTCGACTTACTTGCTAGGTTGAGCTCACTTGGTCTCATCCAAGGATTGCCCAAATTGAAATTTGAGAAAGATTTGGTTTGCCATCCATGTCGTCATGGTAAGATGGTGGCTGCTTCTCACCCCCCGGTAAACCAAGTGATGACAAAGCGACCCTATGAGTTGTTGCATATGGATACTGTTGGGCCAGCTAGGGTACGCTCGATGGGTGGGAAGTGGTACGTGCTTGTGGTTGTTGACGACTTTTCGAGGTATTCTTGGGTGTTCTTTATGGAGGCAAAATATGAGGCATTTTCTTTGGTTCGAGACTTTATTCTTCGGTTGCAAACTGAGATGCCTAAGAATGCCATAAGAGCTATACGCAGTGACAATGGCACCGAGTTCAAAAACTCTCAGTTTGAAACCTTCTGTGCTTGTTTGGGTCTCGAACACCAGTTTTCCTCGCCTTATGTCCCTCAACAAAACGGTGTTGTTGAGCGCAAAAATCAGACTTTGGTTGAAATGGCTTGGACGATGCTTGACGAGCATAAGACTCCTAGGAGATATTGGGCCGATGTGATCAACACTGCATGCCATGTTTCAAATCACATCTTTCTTCGCGCTTTCATGAAAAGGACCTCTTATGAGCTTCGGTTTGGACAGCCACCCAAGGTAAGCCACTTCAGAGTGTTTGGATGCAAGTGCTTCATCTTGAAACAAGGTAATTTGGACAAGTTTGAGTCCAGGTCCTCCGACGGTATATTTCTGGGTTATGCTTCTCATTCTAGAGCTTATCGTGTACTTAACCTTGAAACTAACCACATCATGGAGACCTGCGAGGTCACATTTGATGAAACAATGCCTTGTTCGACTCCTGTCTTTGAGTGTGCAGGTGAGAAGGAGTTTGGTGAAAGCATCTTTGTGGAGGAGGAGCAGGAAGATGCTGATTGGGGTGATCTCGATCCGACTCCATCGGCTGCCCCTCTTGAGCCTGCGACGACTACTTCAGCTCACGGTCCTGACCCCTCTTCTTCCACTACTTGGGGACCGATCGAGCAGCTTCCTCAGCCTGCGCCGGCTGCACCTGAGGAAGCACCAGCTGCTGTTGAGGGGGAGGCGACTTCATCCAGGGAGGCACCACGCCACATTCAGCGTCGCCATCCACCTCAGACGATGATTGGCAACATCGACCAGCGAGTCAGCGGTCCAGGTCTTATCACATCTCACACTTTGCTCATTCTGTATTTGTTGCTTCTTTTGAACCCCAGGATGTTGGACATGCTTTATCTGATCCTGATTGGGTTAATGCTATGCATGAGGAGTTAGAAAACTTTGAGAGAAACCATGTTTGGGTTTTGGTACCACCTCCACAAGATTGCCATCCCATAGGAACTAAGTGGGTTTTCAAAAACAAACAGAGTGAGGATGGGGTGGTTGTGAGAAACAAGGCTAGGTTGGTAGCCCAAGGTTTTTGCCAGAAGGAGGGTATAGATTATGAGGAAACCTTTGCCCCTGTTGCTCGTTGAAGCCATTAGGATCCTTTTAGCCTTTGCTGCTTCAAAGGGTTTAAAGCTTTTTCAAATGGATATCAAAAGTGCTTTCTTAAACGGGTACATAGAGGAAGAGGTTTATGTTAAGCAACCTTCTGGATTTGAAAATCCCAAGTTTCCAAACCATGTGTTTAAACTCCAAAAAGCTTTGTATGGTTTGAAACAAGCTCCTAGAGCCTGGTATGAGCGTTTGAAAATGTTTTTGCTTGCAAAGGGTTTCAAAATGGGATCGGTTGATAAAACACTTTTTCTCCTCAAGCAAGGCATTGATACTCTCATTGTTCAGATATACGTGGATGATATCATCTTTGGTGGTTCGTCTCATGCTTTGGTTGCCAAGTTTGCAGATACAATGAGCAGGGAATTTGAGATGAGCATGATGGGAGAACTCAACTTCTTCCTCGGGTTGCAAATCAAGCAAACCCGGGACGGGACGTTCGTGCATCAAGGCAAGTACACGAAGGACGTCCTAAAGAAGTTTGACATGGGCGAGGCCAAGCCTCTTTCGACACCCATGTCCACCACGACGGCATTGGATGCCAATGAGGACGGCGAGCCGGTGGACCAGAAGGAGTACAGGAGCATGGTTGGCTCACTCCTGTACCTGACGGCAACAAGGCTAGACATACAATTCACAGTGTGTCTGTGCGCTCGTTTCCAAGCTTCACCATGCACTTCCCACAAGCAGGTGGTCAAACAGATCATGAGGTACCTTTGTTTCACACCCGAGTTTGGTTTGTGGTATTCCTCTTCTTCGACCCTTTCGCTTTGTGGTTATTCTGATGCAGATTTTGCGGGGTGTCATTTGGATCGCAAGTCAGCTTCTGGTACTTGTCAATTCTTGGGGTCTTCTCTGGTCTCTTGGTCCTCTCGTAAGCAAACTAGTGTAGCTCAGTCAACCACAGAAGTCGAATATGTTGCTGCCGCTAGCTGTTGCTCCCAGTTGCTTTGGATGATTTACACCTTGAGAGACTTTGGGTTGAACTTTGAGAGAGTCCCACTTCTTTGTGATAGTACCAGTGCTATAAGTGTGGCAAAGAACCTAGTTCTACATTCCAAAACCAAGCACATTGATATCCGCTTTCATTTCCTACATGACCACTATGAGAAAGGGGATATTGATCTTTGCCACGTAGACACCTCCAAACAGCTTGCCGATATCCTCACAAAACCCCTAGATCAAGCAACCTTTGCCCGGCTGCGAGGAGAACTGGGGGTGGGCTTCCCTTTTTAGAGGAGGGAAGCTTTGGATCTTGTATAGTAGTGTTAGCTTTTGTTTTTTGTATTATAGTTTTGTTTTTCTTTGTTTCATAATTGCATTGCATAGCATCATGTATGATAAATCATATTTTGCCTCCATAAAGAACACCCAAGAATACCTCGAAAAGTCGTCAACAACCACAAGCACGTACCACTTCCCACCCATCGAGCGTACCCTAGCTGGCCCAACAGTATCCATATGCAACAACTCATAGGGTCGCTTTGTCATCACTTGGTTACCGGGGGGTGAGAAGCAGCCACCATCTTACCATGACGACATGGATGGCAAACCAAATCTTTCTCAAATTTCAATTTGGGCAATCCTTGGATGAGACCAAGTGAGCTCAACCTAGCAAGTAAGTCGAAGCTCAAGTGGCCTAGCCTCCTATGCCACTTCCAAAGCTCTGAGGAAGATCCGGCTACCAAACATCGAGAAGAGCCAAAAGAGTGTGAAACGTCAGCTCGAAAGACATGGCCAAATGGGGAAATCCGACAAACAAGATCCCCCTGAGAATCAAGAACACGAGACAGGCCTTTCTTAAAGCGCACTTCAAAACCGTCCTCAAGGAGTTGCGAAACAGAGAGCAAATTGAAATGCAAATTCGAAACCAAAGCAACATCCTTGAGAACAAAACTCTCGTTGACCCAAATGGTCCCACGAGATACCACCTTACCTTTGCTATTGTCCCCAAATGTGATGTACTCCTTGTGTTGCACGGGGTCGAGGCTGGAGAACCACTTTGAGTTCCCGGTCATGTGGCGCGAACACCCGGAATCCATGAGCCACGTGTTCTCCAGGCCTCCATCCTGCTCAATAGAAAGGCAGAGGGTGAACAAATGACACAACACTGGGGTTAGTAAACTATGAAGGATACCAGTGTTGAGTCATTTGCCCTGGAAAAGTGTTAGGAAAAACACCAAACATACCATGTCCCATTTGAGGAAAGCGATCACCACGAGGGGGAAAACGTGGTCTGCTAGAGCTGTGGGACTGAAAACCACTGCCACGAGGCTCACGGTCATATTGACCATGACCAGAACCTCACCGGGCACGACCACTGCGTGGTCTCGCAGCCTGAGGCCTAGCACCTGAGGCATTGCACCTCTTGGCCTAGCACTGCGCCTCTGAAACAGGCGGCACATGTACGCCATGGGGAGGGCGGTACATATTCTGGTTGTTCAACTCAAACTCTCGCCGCTCATCTCTCTTCCTCCTAAAGCAAAACTCAGCAAGGTGACCATCCCTATGGCAGTACTCACAGTGATACCTCACCTCTCTCTTGGGTGGTGGTTGGTTCACTCTCTTGTGGGTATGGTTCACTCTTGGTGGTTGTTTGGCTCTAGGAAGGGGATCCTCAGAGATGTTAGGCAGAGTGTCAAGTGGGTTCCTGAGATAGTTAGGTTTTGGAATCCACACTTGTTTCTGAGGTGGAGCTTTTGGAGGTTCTTCAAACACTCCATCTTTAATGGTAGGCAAAGTGGGCTTAGGTGGAGTGATTTTGGTCAACTTGGGAGTGGTGGCAGGTTTCTCACTTGGTTTCAAGCCACTGCAGTCACCAACCTTGCCATAGAGATTTTCACCCTTCTCACCTAAAGCAAAGCCTACTCCTGGTCCACCAATTCCCCTCTTGAATTGGTTGACCATCATGCCCAACTGCGGCTCACTGCAAGACACCCAGCTCAATATAGTCCGAAGGTATGTGTTTTCCTTCTCAGATCTCATCTTGTCGTGCCTACAGGACTCAAGCTCCAACTCCAAAGCCTCACAAAGCGAACACTTAGCAGCACCTATGATATCTGAACTGGCCTTCTCAAGCAAAGCGATCTTGGCAACCTTCTCTGCCAGCTCAGATTGCAAGCCCGAGCAGGACTTGCACGCACCCAACAAGACAGGCCTAGCCTTCACCTCCTCAAGCTCGTCTAACAGAGAGGCATACTTGCTTTGCAAAGTTGCAAAGTTAGACATGTGGATAGCACAAGCATCGCACTCAGCCTCCTCAGACACAACCACAGAAGATTTAGCAAGCTCTAGCTCCTTAAGCGCAGTCTCTAACTTCTCCTTATACTCCTTCCTATCACGTGCCGTGCGCTTAAGCAGATTATCTTGACTAAGCAAGGCAGCACTCAAAGTTTCGACCTCAGAAGCAAGCTCGTCGGCGGAAAGTGATACCTGAGAAGTGTCGTCATCGCCGAGAACCTCGTCCTTGCCGGTCTCCACCTCGTCACCAAGGGCCATGGTGCAGAAGCCTCTGTGAGTGGAGTCAGCGAAGAAGCAGAGCCCGTTCAGCTTCTCCTCGACCTTCCTCCTGGACTCGTCATCGCTCGAAGAGGAAGAAGCGTGCTCGTCGCTGGAGTCGATGTCGAGGTCACTGAGGGAAGCAAGGAAGGCGTGCTCTTGGGCCTTGGCCTTCTTGAGGTACTTGCGCTTGATCGCCTCCTTGTCGAACTTGCCCTTGGACTTGTGCTTGCCGGAGGTGTACTCGCGCTTGTCCTTGCGCTTGCCGGCGTCGTGCTTGTCGGAGGAGTGCTTGTTCTTCTTGGAGCAGTTGGCGATGAAGTGGTCGGGGTCGCCACAGTGGAAGCAGCCCTCCTTCTGACCATGGCGCCGGCGGTTCATGCGGTTGTTGTGAAACCGCGAGAACCGGCTGATGATCAACGCCAGCTCGTCGTCCCCAAGCACCTCCATCTGCTCCTCTGTAATTGAAACCAACGAGGACAAAGCAAAAGCAACTTGTGAAGGGTTAGCCAAAGAACTTGAACCACCAGTACCTGAACCAAAGCCATGGTCGGTGCAGAAGGATTCTCGAGCTTGGCTCGAGTCTGGTGATCGATCTCAGTGGACTTGAGCTTGCTGAACAGCTCATCCACGGTGAGTGTCTCGTAGTTGGGTGACTCAATGATCGCAGAGACTTTCACTTCCCAAACCCTACGATCTAGGGTGTGTAGTAACTTGAGAGCCCTCTCATGATCGTCATAGGGTAGCTGCGGCTTATTTGCCCGCATCTTGTTCACAATTGACTGGAAGCAAGAAAACATAGAATCAACAGACTCTCCAGGCAACTGAACAAAGTTCTCGTACTCACATCGGTACGTCTCAAAGAGTTTGGTCTTGACCTGGGAAGTCCCCTCATGATACTGTTAAAGGGTCTGCCAGATCTCTCGAGTCGTAGCGAGGTGAGAAACATGATCAAACTCAGAAAGTGAAAGGCAAGAGAAAATTGCATTACGCGCCTTGCTATTGGCATCGTGCTGGTCAATCTGCTCGTGACTAATACGAGCAGCAAGAACAACGTAATCTGGATCCTCACAAATCTCCCAAACCGCGAGTTGATACTTTGGAGATGCGCAGACATGCGGATCTTCCAATATGGGTAGTTTGTTCCATCGAAGAACGGCGGCTTGCCAAAATCGCGCTCCATGTCGCTTTTGCGGATCACGAACCGATTAAGGTGGAATGATCCTTAACCGGCTCCGATACCAATTGAAGGACCGAAAACGGCGACCAGAGGGGGGGTGAATGGGAGCCTCAAATTTATTTCGAAATATTCAGCCGCTGTTCCAAAATCACCGCTAAACACGCGAACCAAACACTGTGATGTCCATGACCCAAATGAGTGGGTGGATGTTCCCGAGGAACACAGCGGGACACCACAAAGCAAACGGACCACTTCCCGAACCGAAGGACAGAAAATGGGATACTCAACTCCTATAGAGAAGAAGCGAGTTCCCGAATCTAAAATACCCAAGCCAACTGGTGACAAGAGTATCTAGATAGGTTCCTTGGATCGATGGAAGACCAACGCAAAAAGCGGAACGCGAATCGGAGCTCAAACGTGGAAGAAATAAGCGAAACAAGAAACCAGACTAAAAATTCCAGGGGCAGAGGATTGGAAATTCCAGGCTAGAGAAGGCCAGTTCAGATATCATAGGTGCTGCTAAGTGTTCGCTTTGTGAGGCTTTGGAGTTGGAGCTTGAGTCCTGTAGGCACGACAAGATGAGATCTGAGAAGGAAAACACATACCTTCGGACTATATTGAGCTGGGTGTCTTGCAGTGAGCCGCAGTTGGCATGATGGTCAACCAATTCAAGAGGGGAATTGGTGGACCAGGAGTAGGCTTTGCTTTAGGTGAGAAGGGTGAAAATCTCTATGGCAAGGTTGGTGACTGCAGTGGCTTGAAACCAAGTGAGAAACCTGCCACCACTCCCAAGTTGACCAAAATCACTCCACCTAAGCCCACTTTGCC
>JAHUYU010001880.1:0-18696 GCA_030439765.1 Tripidium arundinaceum | reverse complement strand
ATTAGTACTTAGGCATTGTCACTAATTACCAACACCAAACATAGGACTTTCAGCGGGCTTGACTGCGTTGGTTGACAGGTATTTTTTTAACAAATAGGTTGCATTAATAATCATTTGTTCACGCGGTTATGTTTCTGAGAACCATTTTTGTTTTGCTATAAGTTGATAAAACTGATTTTATAAAACAAAATATTTGTTTTAAATACACATATGACAAGTTTAATGTTGAATCTTGCTCCGATACCAGCTGTAACGGAACCGTCCAAATTATAAGAGCACAAGTACAAAAACAATCACCGAAGTGATCAAATTCTCGCACTTGAGCCCATATAACTCCGGTAGTCCAATGAAATCACGAGGAATTTCAAACCAACCAACATACCAGCCAAGATCGTAGTGATTCAACATAACAAGTCACATGTTACAACCATTTCACAAGTAGTCAAATATACATCGGAGCTCAACCTAGTTATTACAACTTAAGTTCAAAAGTAGCGGAAGCAAAGTAATTTGAAACTAACAACACCATTATTCAAGATATATGCCAGTACCAAGGTCGACTTCCAACAAAAGCATTAGAGAGAAGATAACTCAGAAGGATCATGCCCGTGATCACACTCCGCCACTAAGGCAGGAGCCAACCAACTCTTGCAGTAGCCGTGATACTTCACAACCTGCAACAAGTGGGGATAAAACCCTGAGTACGACAATGTACTCAGCTAAACTTACCCGTCATAAACCAAAAATAAAGTGACACCAAGGATCATGCAAGGCTGATATAAAGTGGGTTAGCTTGACAATATTTTGCATAAAAGCTTATTATGGATAAGTAATCATTAATGCTTAAGCATCAAGTTAATTATCATTGACCTGTCATCTATATTAGAACCTGTACTAGAGCACTCACTTTATTAGGAGCAAACAATATTAACCATAGCAGGTATAAATTGAGGCAACATTTCCATCGTTATCTAATTAACCATCGGTTCAATTTAATGGAATCTACGTTGCCGCTGCTCAAGTCAAGTGCTCACTAACCGGGAGCGACGGCGATTCGAATCGAATTCATATCCAGCTGGAGGGGTATTTCTAACACTCACCGCGCAGGCCCCTGCCAGGGTCGCACAAGCCACCTTTCGTACGATTCAGGAATCGCAGGTCCGAATGATGTCGCAACCCCAAGGGCGACACTCTGCCAGGTGATAGGGACTCTAACCCCCCCTTGTCTCACGCCAATGTCCCTAAGCACATCCTTTCTCTCCTCCAAGAAGCAACCTACCATTCGATTCCCGGCCTGAACCATATTACTCGGCTTCGCGGTCGGAACGACTTATCCGGCCAACTAAGTGTTAGACTGCGTTCAACATGACTCAAGGACGTACAGCGAATCGGTCCTTAAACGACTCAGGCGGGGATAGATCCACACCCAAGACCTCCATGCCTTGTTGCTTCACTATCGTCATCCCGCCCGGTCTCATTTCATTTTATTAACACATGGTTTCATTCCACGATAGCAAATATAGCCAACCGTGCCATATATGAATATCCCTATATCTCGCAGGTGACAGGAAATCACCTGACTTCTACCGCTTAAAGCAGGGCTAAGCATCTACTCAATCCTAGTCTATGTAGGATTCAGGGATACATATATCTGGACAAGGAATGATATAATGCAGCAAGGTTTTCAATCAACTCCTACCACTTAATGCAACAATACTTATAACATATATATAATTAATTGCTTTTGAAGGTAGGAGGCTTATAATGCTCCGGGGCTTGCCTGGGATCCGACTCAAGTCAGAGTTTGTCAGATGAAACTCGCTTGGCGAGCATTCCTTCATTCTAGCACTTGTCCGATCTTTCCATCTCCGAGATAGATCCACCAACACCATCTTCTGGTTAGCTCCACATCACGTCCTTCACATGGTGCATCTAGCGTACCTAAATGAGATGCAAGATGCAAGTGTATGAATATATGGGAATGCAATAGATGATGCATCACACACTAATCAAGGCAAGTACAAGGTTACGCTAAATACACATAAGCACTTCACATTGCTTAAATAAACATCACACAACTTAATATAAAAGATGGCAAGCATATTAGGCATGGAACACAAGATTTCACAAGATCTCAGGTGTATTAACCTAACCACCCTCAAAGGCATAAGTCCCACTTAACAATATACAAGCAAACAACGATAATTGGAATATGTCAATTTCTGGACTTGCAAACAGTAGCTTCATAAATCAATCATATCTGGAGTTTCATAAGTCCAAATGACTTGCAAGAAGACATTCTGGAAATCTTAGAAAAATATCTACATTTCATCTTTAATCATCTCAACATGATTCCCAAGTTATCATGACCAAACATGCAAATCTTTAAAGTCTGCACAGAAGGTAATTAAAATTTGACAGAGACTTATTAAGCATGCAACTCTTAAACTATCAGACCTGGGATCATGAAAATTTAATACAAGCAAGATAAGATAATTATATACAACTTTTGTATTTACCAAAATCACAGTAAACATCATTTACACCATGAAACTAGTTGCACGAGTAACACCACACATGCAGCCCAACAACAGTGGTACAATTATAGACAGAAAACTGATAGAAACTTCAGAGAAGCATAAATGAAGTTCTAGACCTCCAACAAACATGATTCTTAACTTTATGGAAAGCTTATAAAGTTACCTACAACTTTCTTGTAATCATCTTAAGACGATTCTACAGTTAACATGGTCAATTAATTAAATAATTGCATCTCTGTCCAAAATATGGACAGAATCTGATATGCCACTTTAAACCGCTATAACTTGAGTTTTATAAATCCAATAATTATGGTTCTAGACTTTTTAGAAAGCTTAACAAATTGTGAACAACTTTTCTATAAACATCTAGAACTAATTCTGCCACTAACAAGGTCACACATTACAAACAAGGCAACCCTGTCTAGGTTTGGACAGAAACAGCTACAGCACTTTAGACTACTATAGTTAAACATACTAGGATCATGCCCGTGCGTTGCAACGGGTAAAAAAGATTATCATGAGATAATATATATTGCCATCAACATCTAATTGCTTAAGGATCAATTATAAATGTCAATTTTTCTACGACCACCTCTTTTACCTATCATTTTCCATTCTATGAAGCTTCTCATGAATATATTTTTGCTTTTAATTTTAAGCAAGAATAGATCAATATCCTAGAATGAGTACTGTTTGAATAGATTGTATAAGGCGCTCATCAGCTACCTCATCAGCATCAAAATTCTCGCACCTTAAAGTTAACAATTATTCTCCAGATCACCACAATAGCAAAGTGGTTCTCTTAACGCATCTCATGATCAATACAATATAATGTAGACATGCTCAAGTAAAGAAGTATATACCTTATCATAGGTCACCCGACCTGATCCACCCAAAAAAAAAAACCAACACAGCCTAACTCTACTTGAGCATCAAGTGGGTTAGGCTCTTAATTTTTGACACATAACCGAACTAAGATAGGAAAACCCAAGAAATAGACCAAGTTTAACCAGATGGCCCTACATGACAGAGCTCTTCAAATCTTAATTTCGTTGTTCACATTGAGTAGAACTGATGTCACAGTTTCATTCTAGAAGCACCTCTCAGCAGATGGATTAGATTTCAGGAAACTGTCATAGAATTCAACTTATAGCTAGCAGGATACAACACTGGTCTGGCACTTGCTCGTAGCTATCCTTTGTAACCTATGGACATGACAGAACATCCAGGTACTCAAGAGCCTTGAAGTATTCAATCACTCTGCTGACCCCTGCAACTATGAGCCGAACACAGTTGCTGATCTTCAAAACTCTCAATTCGGACTGAATCCTAGTTCCTTTCTTGTCCGAGAATGCATCGTCAATTATCTGGTGACAACACCTGACATCGATAGCCACAAGAAGTTTATGGTTAGATAGTAGGCAGTTACATAAAAATGTGGTGTTCTCTTACCCTAAAAAAATGGGCCAATATGGATAATTACCTGGCTACAAGCCATGCATAGCACCGCCATGATAGGTGAGTTAACATGGTTTAGTTGAGTTATGACCCCAAGAATCCTATTTGTATGATCCAGCAGAAGTGAAGTGAAAATACAACTAACTCATTGGAAAGAAAATTCATTAGTATGCTTGAGAAAAAAACATTAACCCAATGGATGTATAAAAAGGTTAACTTTCCAGTTCCTATAAATCTACTGATTCATAGTGCTTTTATATAGCTTGACTTGATTATATTTTTAATTAATATTCCTTACTTTTCTTATCACACTGTTTTAGTATGACAGCTACACATTTGGAAAGAGTCAGATCAATATGTGATTGTTTATGTCAGCATATTTGAGTGTGTGCAAAAATATTCACAGCATGCAAATTGTGCTCAAATATAGGATGTAACCTTCTCATAGTGATATTAGCTTCCATAATTGCTCAATATAGTGTAAACTGAAACACTACGGGGAATTCTGAACATGCTTGTACAGTGGAAATAACGCAAAAAACTTGGACTTAACATGGTGCTACACAGTCATCTATATTTTAAGAACAGCACATGCTTTGCTAACTTGTTGAGCTCCTTAAATTGTTTGGCCTACTCAGCCAAACACTAACTGATACAGTGTCTCTTGTCAGTGCTAGAATATTTTGCAGTGAACTTTTCTTGACTGTAATAAAGAAACTGTAAAATCATCATCATTAGCCAAATTATTTCCTGAAGAATTCTTATTGGTGTTCTTTGTATGTTTTGATCTACACTTTGTTGTTGGTCCTGAAGCGTTGGTATCGTTACTCTTAAGATGTGAGGACTGCCTCAGAGATTCAGCTCTTGTACCATTGGCAGCACGCCCATTGGAGCTGGCATTCATATGATCTGATGAACGAACAGGTTCAGTTGAAGGCACACAAAATGATGAGAAGAGATGTCTATCGTTGCCGCCAACCTAGAGGCAAAGGTGCAGGTGGTGCCAGACTGTCATAGGTAAGATGTATCCTGTTCATGTCACCATCTATCCTATATACCAAGGACGCGTGAGCACACTGCAAGAAAGAAGGCTTTAAAGGAAAAGCTGTGGATGATGATATATAAATATAACTCGGCTACTAATCAAAGAAAAAGATTAGGTGCCTAGGCAGCTTTATAACATAAATATAAATAAATATATATTTGAGCTAGCAACAAAATTTTTTAATTAGCATGTAATGATTGAATAATAAGTATCATTTTCTAGTTGGCTCGGCTCAAGCAGTTTTGTTGCGGCATTTGTGTACTTTTCAATCATCTTCCATCCGGGGAGTGAGTTTTCAGCATTCATGAGATGCTTAATGTTACCAATCAAATTAGTGCCATCAAACTCAAGCCCAACGCACTATTGACACTTTGGTTCACCTCGTCCAATCCTGCTTGTTCGGCAATAAGATTTTCCATTATTGACATCAACTATCTGAAAGATCTTACATGATTAAAACTCATTGAAATTCTTTATTAAAGACTTATTCTAAAAATCTCTTGAGAGCACAGACAAGATAGGCATAAGTATCTAGGAGATTTGAGTAAATAGTAGCAGGAAATGGCATCTGGACAAGTACACTGTCATTGAAGTAACATATTTGCTCTTTTGCTCTGTGGCTTTCCTAAGAAGAGCCCCCTAGAAAACATGTGAAAAAGATCATTGATCATATCTCACTACTTAGCATTTAGCTGTATTGTCATCATTTTCTTAGTTTTAATCATGTAAGATCTTTCAGATAGTTGATGTCAATAATGGAAAATCTTATTGCCGAACAAGCAGGATTGGACGAGGTGAACCAAAGTGTCAATAGTGCGTTGGGCTTGAGTTTGATGGCACTAATTTGATTGGTAACATTAAGCATCTCATGAATGCTGAAAACTCACTCCCCGGATGGAAGATGATTGAAAAGTACACAAATGCCGCAACAAAACTGCTTGAGCCGAGCCAACTAGAAAATGATACTTATTATTCAATCATTACATGCTAATTAAAAAATTTTGTTGCTAGCTCAAATATATATTTATTTATATTTATGTTATAAAGCTGCCTAGGCACCTAATCTTTTTCTTTGATTAGTAGCCGAGTTATATTTATATATCATCATCCACAGCTTTTCCTTTAAAGCCTTCTTTCTTGCAGTGTGCTCACGCGTCCTTGGTATATAGGATAGATGGTGACATGAACAGGATACATCTTACCTATGACAGTCTGGCACCACCTGCACCTTTGCCTCTAGGTTGGCGGCAACGATAGACATCTCTTCTCATCATTTTGTGTGCCTTCAACTGAACCTGTTCGTTCATCAGATCATATGAATGCCAGCTCCAATGGGCGTGCTGCCAATGGTACAAGAGCTGAATCTCTGAGGCAGTCCTCACATCTTAAGAGTAACGATACCAACGCTTCAGGACCAACAACAAAGTGTAGATCAAAACATACAAAGAACACCAATAAGAATTCTTCAGGAAATAATTTGGCTAATGATGATGATTTTACAGTTTCTTTATTACAGTCAAGAAAAGTTCACTGCAAAATATTCTAGCACTGACAAGAGACACTGTATCAGTTAGTGTTTGGCTGAGTAGGCCAAACAATTTAAGGAGCTCAACAAGTTAGCAAAGCATGTGCTGTTCTTAAAATATAGATGACTGTGTAGCACCATGTTAAGTCCAAGTTTTTGCGTTATTTCCACTGTACAAGCATGTTCAGAATTCCCCGTAGTGTTTCAGTTTACACTATATTGAGCAATTATGGAAGCTAATATCACTATGAGAAGGTTACATCCTATATTTGAGCACAATTTGCATGCTGTGAATATTTTTGCACACACTCAAATATGCTGACATAAACAATCACATATTGATCTGACTCTTTCCAAATGTGTAGCTGTCATACTAAAACAGTGTGATAAGAAAAGTAAGGAATATTAATTAAAAATATAATCAAGTCAAGCTATATAAAAGCACTATGAATCAGTAGATTTATAGGAACTGGAAAGTTAACCTTTTTTATACATCCATTGGGTTAATGTTTTTTTCTCAAGCATACTAATGAATTTTCTTTCCAATGAGTTAGTTGTATTTTCACTTCACTTCTGCTGGATCATACAAATAGGATTCTTGGGGTCATAACTCAACTAAACCATGTTAACTCACCTATCATGGCGGTGCTATGCATGGCTTGTAGCCAGGTAATTATCCATATTGGCCCATTTTTTTAGGGTAAGAGAACACCACATTTTTATGTAACTGCCTACTATCTAACCATAAACTTCTTGTGGCTATCGATGTCAGGTGTTGTCACCAGATAATTGACGATGCATTCTCGGACAAGAAAGGAACTAGGATTCAGTCCGAATTGAGAGTTTTGAAGATCAGCAACTGTGTTCGGCTCATAGTTGCAGGGGTCAGCAGAGTGATTGAATACTTCAAGGCTCTTGAGTACCTGGATGTTCTGTCATGTCCATAGGTTACAAAGGATAGCTACGAGCAAGTGCCAGACCAGTGTTGTATCCTGCTAGCTATAAGTTGAATTCTATGACAGTTTCCTGAAATCTAATCCATCTGCTGAGAGGTGCTTCTAGAATGAAACTGTGACATCAGTTCTACTCAATGTGAACAACGAAATTAAGATTTGAAGAGCTCTGTCATGTAGGGCCATCTGGTTAAACTTGGTCTATTTCTTGGGTTTTCCTATCTTAGTTCGGTTATGTGTCAAAAATTAAGAGCCTAACCCACTTGATGCTCAAGTAGAGTTAGGCTGTGTTGGTTTTTTTTTTTGGGTGGATCAGGTCGGGTGACCTATGATAAGGTATATACTTCTTTACTTGAGCATGTCTACATTATATTGTATTGATCATGAGATGCGTTAAGAGAACCACTTTGCTATTGTGGTGATCTGGAGAATAATTGTTAACTTTAAGGTGCGAGAATTTTGATGCTGATGAGGTAGCTGATGAGCGCCTTATACAATCTATTCAAACAGTACTCATTCTAGGATATTGATCTATTCTTGCTTAAAATTAAAAGCAAAAATATATTCATGAGAAGCTTCATAGAATGGAAAATGATAGGTAAAAGAGGTGGTCGTAGAAAAATTGACATTTATAATTGATCCTTAAGCAATTAGATGTTGATGGCAATATATATTATCTCATGATAATCTTTTTTACCCGTTGCAACGCACGGGCATGATCCTAGTATGTTTAACTATAGTAGTCTAAAGTGCTGTAGCTGTTTCTGTCCAAACCTAGACAGGGTTGCCTTGTTTGTAATGTGTGACCTTGTTAGTGGCAGAATTAGTTCTAGATGTTTATAGAAAAGTTGTTCACAATTTGTTAAGCTTTCTAAAAAGTCTAGAACCATAATTATTGGATTTATAAAACTCAAGTTATAGCGGTTTAAAGTGGCATATCAGATTCTGTCCATATTTTGGACAGAGATGCAATTATTTAATTAATTGACCATGTTAACTGTAGAATCGTCTTAAGATGATTACAAGAAAGTTGTAGGTAACTTTATAAGCTTTCCATAAAGTTAAGAATCATGTTTGTTGGAGGTCTAGAACTTCATTTATGCTTCTCTGAAGTTTCTATCAGTTTTCTGTCTATAATTGTACCACTGTTGTTGGGCTGCATGTGTGGTGTTACTCGTGCAACTAGTTTCATGGTGTAAATGATGTTTACTGTGATTTTGGTAAATACAAAAGTTGTATATAATTATCTTATCTTGCTTGTATTAAATTTTCATGATCCCAGGTCTGATAGTTTAAGAGTTGCATGCTTAATAAGTCTCTGTCAAATTTTAATTACCTTCTGTGCAGACTTTAAAGATTTGCATGTTTGGTCATGATAACTTGGGAATCATGTTGAGATGATTAAAGATGAAATGTAGATATTTTTCTAAGATTTCCAGAATGTCTTCTTGCAAGTCATTTGGACTTATGAAACTCCAGATATGATTGATTTATGAAGCTACTGTTTGCAAGTCCAGAAATTGACATATTCCAATTATCGTTGTTTGCTTGTATATTGTTAAGTGGGACTTATGCCTTTGAGGGTGGTTAGGTTAATACACCTGAGATCTTGTGAAATCTTGTGTTCCATGCCTAATATGCTTGCCATCTTTTATATTAAGTTGTGTGATGTTTATTTAAGCAATGTGAAGTGCTTATGTGTATTTAGCGTAACCTTGTACTTGCCTTGATTAGTGTGTGATGCATCATCTATTGCATTCCCATATATTCATACACTTGCATCTTGCATCTCATTTAGGTACGCTAGATGCACCATGTGAAGGACGTGATGTGGAGCTAACCAGAAGATGGTGTTGGTGGATCTATCTCGGAGATGGAAAGATCGGACAAGTGCTAGAATGAAGGAATGCTCGCCAAGCGAGTTTCATCTGACAAACTCTGACTTGAGTCGGATCCCAGGCAAGCCCCGGAGCATTATAAGCCTCCTACCTTCAAAAGCAATTAATTATATATATGTTATAAGTATTGTTGCATTAAGTGGTAGGAGTTGATTGAAAACCTTGCTGCATTATATCATTCCTTGTCCAGATATATGTATCCCTGAATCCTACATAGACTAGGATTGAGTAGATGCTTAGCCCTGCTTTAAGCGGTAGAAGTCAGGTGATTTCCTGTCACCTGCGAGATATAGGGATATTCATATATGGCACGGTTGGCTATATTTGCTATCGTGGAATGAAACCATGTGTTAATAAAATGAAATGAGACCGGGCGGGATGACGATAGTGAAGCAACAAGGCATGGAGGTCTTGGGTGTGGATCTATCCCCGCCTGAGTCGTTTAAGGACCGATTCGCTGTACGTCCTTGAGTCATGTTGAACGCAGTCTAACACTTAGTTGGCCGGATAAGTCGTTCCGACCGCGAAGCCGAGTAATATGGTTCAGGCCGGGAATCGAATGGTAGGTTGCTTCTTGGAGGAGAGAAAGGATGTGCTTAGGGACATTGGCGTGAGACAAGGGGGGGTTAGAGTCCCTATCACCTGGCAGAGTGTCGCCCTTGGGGTTGCGACATCATTCGGACCTGCGATTCCTGAATCGTACGAAAGGTGGCTTGTGCGACCCTGGCAGGGGCCTGCGCGGTGAGTGTTAGAAATACCCCTCCAGCTGGATATGAATTCGATTCGAATCGCCGTCGCTCCCGGTTAGTGAGCACTTGACTTGAGCAGCGGCAACGTAGATTCCATTAAATTGAACCGATGGTTAATTAGATAACGATGGAAATGTTGCCTCAATTTATACCTGCTATGGTTAATATTGTTTGCTCCTAATAAAGTGAGTGCTCTAGTACAGGTTCTAATATAGATGACAGGTCAATGATAATTAACTTGATGCTTAAGCATTAATGATTACTTATCCATAATAAGCTTTTATGCAAAATATTGTCAAGCTAACCCACTTTATATCAGCCTTGCATGATCCTTGGTGTCACTTTATTTTTGGTTTATGACGGGTAAGTTTAGCTGAGTACATTGTCGTACTCAGGGTTTTATCCCCACTTGTTGCAGGTTGTGAAGTATCACGGCTACTGCAAGAGTTGGTTGGCTCCTGCCTTAGTGGCGGAGTGTGATCACGGGCATGATCCTTCTGAGTTATCTTCTCTCTAATGCTTTTGTTGGAAGTCGACCTTGGTACTGGCATATATCTTGAATAATGGTGTTGTTAGTTTCAAATTACTTTGCTTCCGCTACTTTTGAACTTAAGTTGTAATAACTAGGTTGAGCTCCGATGTATATTTGACTACTTGTGAAATGGTTGTAACATGTGACTTGTTATGTTGAATCACTACGATCTTGGCTGGTATGTTGGTTGGTTTGAAATTCCTCGTGATTTCATTGGACTACCGGAGTTATATGGGCTCAAGTGCGAGAATTTGATCACTTCGGTGATTGTTTTTGTACTTGTGCTCTTATAATTTGGACGGTTCCGTTACAGCTGGTATCGGAGCAAGATTCAACATTAAACTTGTCATATGTGTATTTAAAACAAATATTTTGTTTTATAAAATCAGTTTTATCAACTTATAGCAAAACAAAAATGGTTCTCAGAAACATAACCGCGTGAACAAATGATTATTAATGCAATCTATTTGTTAAAAAAATACCTGTCAACCAACGCAGTCAAGCCCGCTGAAAGTCCTATGTTTGGTGTTGGTAATTAGTGACAATGCCTAAGTACTAATCCTATGCCTAAGTTGTATGTAGCATATGAGGATTAGTATATTCCAAGGTTAGTGGCAAGATGGACATGGTGATCATGATGGCCACACTTGGATTTGGACGCAACCCTACGTGATCAAGGCAAAGGTATATGCTTAAGGGTTGTGTTTTAGTAACCAAGACACCTAGTGGGTGTGGTTACATTATAGGATAGATAGTCGTACTATAAAGAGGGGAATGGCGCGGCTATTGAACTCCTAAGTGCCTCTAGGTGTGCATTTCATGTCATATGCATTTGGATAGAACTAATAACGCCTCGAAAAATGATTGTGAAAATGCTAACACACATGCACATGGTGATGATCACTTGGTGATGTTAGCACGTTTGCGAAGGCGGTGGAGTTTGAGCGGTAGAAAGGGTTTGGGGTCCTCTCTCCCTCCCGCCGAGCTTGCGAGGCGGGATTCAGGCGTTTTCGAGGGATTGAAACGCCTATTTTCCACTACGCCGAAAGACGGAAAAGAAACGGAGGCGAACGGAGGTCACAGTGGTGACCGGACGCTGGACCGGACGCGGTCTCTGTTTGACCGGACGCGTCCAGTCAGTGTTCAGCTTTTGCGCGTTTCTCGGTTGTCTGATCGAACGCGGTGACGCGTCCGGTCATGGTCGACCGGACGCGTCCGGTCGATCAGGGAGCTTACTGGACTCCAACCGGACGCTGGCACTGTGGCGTCCGGTCAGTTCTCCAGCGCGTCCGGTCGCTGTTTCGTTGTGCACTGCTCTGGGTTGACCAGCGCGTCCGGTCAGTTACGGGACCAGCGCGTCCGGTCGAGCCCAGTGCGTCCGGTCGTTGCGACCAGCGCGTCCGGTCAGTGTTTCGCAAAAGAGCCGTTGTGTGACCGGTGCGTCCGGTCCGCGCGACCAGCGCGTCCGGTCAGCGCGACTTCGGCTGTTTCAAGTGTGTAACGGCTATATTCGAAGGGGTACGTCTATAAATACTCGTTGGCCGGCTCAAGGCTCTCTCTCTTGGACATTTGACATACTTGTGAGCACTTTGAGCTAAGCAACTCCCCTCCCACTCATCTCTCTTGCTTCTTTGCATATTCGAAGTGAGATTGAGTGATCCAAGTGCATTTGCATTGTGAGATTGCATCTAGTTGGCACTTGGTGGTTGATTTGCTGCGGGATTCTTGTTTCTCTTGGTGGTTACCGCCACCTAGACGGCTTGGAGCAGCTTGGAGGCATTGGCAAGAGTTGGTGATTGTTCTTGGCCACCTCCGGTGATTGTGAGGGGTTTGTGCCTACCTCGGCGAAGCGCCAAAGGCAACATTAGTAAATTGCTCGTGTCATTGTAACCTTTTGCCACTTGGTAGGTTCTTGTGGCGCCTTTTGAGGGGCTCGGTGTGAGACCGATTAGCCACCGAACCACGTGGTGAAGAGGGACACAACGGGAACTAGCGTGCCGGCAAGCACGTGAACCTCGGGATAAATCTTCGTGTCATCACTTTCATATTGTGTTTGATTGATCCCGGTGTTCGGTTGTCTTGGTATTCATTGTTGATCATATTGGTTGGCTCAATACTTCGCCCCTCGGTGAAACTCTCCTAACTCAACTCCGCATTACTTTCTTAGTTATCTTTGCTAGCTAGTTAGCTTTGCTAGGGTAGCTCTTTTGTGTAACTTGCTAGTTGTAGTTGTAGTTACCTTCTCGGTTTGACTTGTGCGGTTGAGTGCCATTATACTAGAATTGTGAATTGGATAGGTGGCTTGCAAACACCCCGTAGGCTAAGCAAAACTCGCATCTCGCTATTTGTTGTATTGATAAACTTATTTAGCTTGTCTTCGTAGAAATTTTTAAAAGGCTATTCACCCCCCCTCTAGCCATCAAGACCTTTCACCCGTCGAGTTGAACAAAGGCAGGCCACGATGAACCTGGAAAGATACGACGTCTAGGCCAGCTCTCGATAGGTACGGTGTGTACCTGTCGTCGTACTGCATTTCCAAGAACCCTCCATGTACTCTAGAACGAAGCAGGGGAAGGTTATGCATTTAAACGAAATACAAATGTTACTTGACACACATATATGCACTTATAATTCGAAGTATGTGATATGAGAATGTAAAATCTTACCTGCCCTGACGCTACGAGACGTCCTCGGTGGGTCTCGTCGTACACCGGGTCCAGAAGGTGGAATTGCGCCATCCTAAAAAAATTGTCAGTAAGTTATAAAATCTATATGCAATTAAACATAAAGCAAGAATTGGACAATCAATATGATAGGTATTAAATAATAGAAACAACTATAAGTCGCACCTCACTAATTTGCCAATGGCAAGTGCGGGAATTGTGGCCAAGTCTACCGCACTTGCCACACTCGTACTGCTCTGGGTCATTAAGAAATGGCGTCGCTCTACCACGTCGCGTTCTACCAGGTATCTGATCCATAATCATCCTGTGCCTCGTCCTCTTTCTAGAGCCCCGCTTGTCCCAACGGTAAGCTGGATCTGCAACGTACCTTGGACCGTCGTATGGAGGCCACTCTCCAGGGTCTCGGAAAGGCACAAAGCGGGGCCTCCATGTTTCGACAAGCGTGTCGACACTGAACTCGTGAGGTATCCTAGCCTCAATATCATAGTTGTGATGCCTAGCAGCTGCTACAAGGTGAGAACATACAAAGTGATACTGCCTTGGTTTCCTACAAGTGCATGAGAAATCTTGGAGGACTACCACATGAATCCTCGACTCTTGGATCTCGCCATCAGATGTAGTACCACCGGTATGCTTCACCTCATACCTTCCTGTGGCATGGTCAAAACATGTGACCTCATGTGTCCCAGCCCTTTCCTTCGCCTTGTCTAAATGTGCCTGTGGTGTTGGGGCCCAAATCTTACCTTCACTCTGCAACTGCAATGCATGGGCGTGCCGATCGTTGAACCATGCAACAAGCTTGTAGAATGTGAATTGAACGATAGCGTTCACGGGCATACCACGAATCCCCAGCAGCAGCTTATTAAATGACTCGGCCATGTTGCTGCACTGAAACTCGTACCTCCAACCACCTGCGTCGTGAGCTCTTGTCCATATCTCAACATCTCTCATCAAACCTGTCAGCCATTGTCTACCTTCTGCATTAGATGCGGTTCTGACCTCCTCTAACTTCCTCCAAAAATACCTATCCTCAAGCTGTCGAGCAGCCTCCTGGAAAAGATCAAAATTATCCTTCACACCATCCTTCCGGAGTAGATTCTCAGCAAGGTGCCGAGTACACCAACGATGGTGCAAAGGTGCATACCCCTCTATCTCCTCTCGCACAGCATGAGGATAGGTATTTTTGGAGGAAGTTAGAGGAGGTCAGAACCGCATCTAATGCAGAAGGTAGACAATGGCTGACAGGTTTGATGAGAGATGTTGAGATATGGACAAGAGCTCACGACGCAGGTGGTTGGAGGTACGAGTTTCAGTGCAGCAACATGGCCGAGTCATTTAATAAGCTGCTGCTGGGGATTCGTGGTATGCCCGTGAACGCTATCGTTCAATTCACATTCTACAAGCTTGTTGCATGGTTCAACGATCGGCACGCCCATGCATTGCAGTTGCAGAGTGAAGGTAAGATTTGGGCCCCAACACCACAGGCACATTTAGACAAGGCGAAGGAAAGGGCTGGGACACATGAGGTCACATGTTTTGACCATGCCACAGGAAGGTATGAGGTGAAGCATACCGGTGGTACTACATCTGATGGCGAGATCCAAGAGTCGAGGATTCATGTGGTAGTCCTCCAAGATTTCTCATGCACTTGTAGGAAACCAAGGCAGTATCACTTTGTATGTTCTCACCTTGTAGCAGCTGCTAGGCATCACAACTATGATATTGAGGCTAGGATACCTCACGAGTTCAGTGTCGACACGCTTGTCGAAACATGGAGGCCCCGCTTTGTGCCTTTCCGAGACCCTGGAGAGTGGCCTCCATACGACGGTCCAAGGTACGTTGCAGATCCAGCTTACCGTTGGGACAAGCGGGGCTCTAGAAAGAGGACGAGGCACAGGATGATTATGGATCAGATACCTGGTAGAACGCGACGTGGTAGAGCGACGCCATTTCTTAATGACCCAGAGCAGTACGAGTGTGGCAAGTGCGGTAGACTTGGCCACAATTCCCGCACTTGCCATTGGCAAATTAGTGAGGTGCGACTTATAGTTGTTTCTATTATTTAATACCTATCATATTGATTGTCCAATTCTTGCTTTATGTTTTTAATTGCATATAGATTTTATAACTTACTGACAATTTTTTTAGGATGGCGCAATTCCACCTTCTGGACCCGGTGTACGACGAGACCCACCGAGGACGTCTCGTAGCGTCAGGGCAGGTAAGATTTTACATTCTCATATCACATACTTCGAATTATAAGTGCATATATGTGTGTCAAGTAACATTTGTATTTCGTTTAAATGCATAACCTTCCCCTGCTTCGTTCTAGAGTACATGGAGGGTTCTTGGAAATGCAGTACGACGACAGGTACACACCGTACCTATCGAGAGCTGGCCTAGACGTCGTATCTTTCCAGGTTCATCGTGGCCTGCCTTTGTTCAACTCGACGGGTGAAAGGTCTTGATGGCTAGAGGGGGGGTGAATAGCCTTTTAAAAATTTCTACGAAGACAAGCTAAATAAGTTTATCAATACAACAAATAGCGAGATGCGAGTTTTGCTTAGCCTACGGGGTGTTTGCAAGCCACCTATCCAATTCACAATTCTAGTATAATGGCACTCAACCGCACAAGTCAAACCGAGAAGGTAACTACAACTACAACTAGCAAGTTACACAAAAGAGCTACCCTAGCAAAGCTAACTAGCTAGCAAAGATAACTAAGAAAGTAATGCGGAGTTGAGTTAGGAGAGTTTCACCGAGGGGCGAAGTATTGAGCCAACCAATATGATCAACAATGAATACCAAGACAACCGAACACCGGGATCAATCAAACACAATATGAAAGTGATGACACGAAGATTTATCCCGAGGTTCACGTGCTTGCCGGCACGCTAGTTCCCGTTGTGTCCCTCTTCACCACGTGGTTCGGTGGCTAATCGGTCTCACACCGAGCCCCTCAAAAGGCGCCACAAGAACCTACCAAGTGGCAAAAGGTTACAATGACACGAGCAATTTACTAATGTTGCCTTTGGCGCTTCGCCGAGGTAGGCACAAACCCCTCACAATCACCGGAGGTGGCCAAGAACAATCACCAACTCTTGCCAATGCCTCCAAGCTGCTCCAAGCCGTCTAGGTGGCGGTAACCACCAAGAGAAACAAGAATCCCGCAGCAAATCAACCACCAAGTGCCAACTAGATGCAATCTCACAATGCAAATGCACTTGGATCACTCAATCTCACTTCGAATATGCAAAGAAGCAAGAGAGATGAGTGGGAGGGGAGTTGCTTAGCTCAAAGTGCTCACAAGTATGTCAAATGTCCAAGAGAGAGAGCCTTGAGCCGGCCAACGAGTATTTATAGACGTACCCCTTCGAATATAGCCGTTACACACTTGAAACAGCCGAAGTCGCGCTGACCGGACGCGCTGGTCGCGCGGACCGGACGCACCGGTCACACAACGGCTCTTTTGCGAAACACTGACCGGACGCGCTGGTCGCAACGACCGGACGCACTGGGCTCGACCGGACGCGCTGGTCCCGTAACTGACCGGACGCGCTGGTCAACCCAGAGCAGTGCACAACGAAACAGCGACCGGACGCGCTGGAGAACTGACCGGACGCCACAGTGCCAGCGTCCGGTTGGAGTCCAGTAAGCTCCCTGATCGACCGGACGCGTCCGGTCGACCATGACCGGACGCGTCACCGCGTTCGATCAGACAACCGAGAAACGCGCAAAAGCTGAACACTGACTGGACGCGTCCGGTCAAACAGAGACCGCGTCCGGTCCAGCGTCCGGTCACCACTGTGACCTCCGTTCGCCTCCGTTTCTTTTCCGTCTTTCGGCGTAGTGGAAAATAGGCGTTTCAATCCCTCGAAAACGCCTGAATCCCGCCTCGCAAGCTCGGCGGGAGGGAGAGAGGACCCCAAACCCTTTCTACCGCTCAAACTCCACCGCCTTCGCAAACGTGCTAACATCACCAAGTGATCATCACCATGTGCATGTGTGTTAGCATTTTCACAATCATTTTTCGAGGCGTTATTAGTTCTATCCTATAATGTAACCACACCCACTAGGTGTCTTGGTTACTAAAACACAACCCTTAAGCATATACCTTTGCCTTGATCACGTAGGGTTGCGTCCAAATCCAAGTGTGGCCATCATGATCACCATGTCCATCTTGCCACTAACCTTGGAATATACTAATCCTCATATGCTACATACAACTTAGGCATAGGATTAGTACTTAGGCATTGTCACTAATTACCAACACCAAACATAGGACTTTCAGCGGGCTTGACTGCGTTGGTTGACAGGTATTTTTTTAACAAATAGATTGCATTAATAATCATTTGTTCACGCGGTTATGTTTCTGAGAACCATTTTTGTTTTGCTATAAGTTGATAAAACTGATTTTATAAAACAAAATATTTGTTTTAAATACACATATGACAAGTTTAATGTTGAATCTTGCTCCGATACCAGCTGTAACGGAACCGTCCAAATTATAAGAGCACAAGTACAAAAACAATCACCGAAGTGATCAAATTCTCGCACTTGAGCCCATATAACTCCGGTAGTCCAATGAAATCACGAGGAATTTCAAACCAACCAACATACCAGCCAAGATCGTAGTGATTCAACATAACAAGTCACATGTTACAACCATTTCACAAGTAGTCAAATATACATCGGAGCTCAACCTAGTTATTACAACTTAAGTTCAAAAGTAGCGGAAGCAAAGTAATTTGAAACTAACAACACCATTATTCAAGATATATGCCAGTACCAAGGTCGACTTCCAACAAAAGCATTAGAGAGAAGATAACTCAGAAGGATCATGCCCGTGATCACACTCCGCCACTAAGGCAGGAGCCAACCAACTCTTGCAGTAGCCGTGATACTTCACAACCTGCAACAAGTGGGGATAAAACCCTGAGTACGACAATGTACTCAGCTAAACTTACCCGTCATAAACCAAAAATAAAGTGACACCAAGGATCATGCAAGGCTGATATAAAGTGGGTTAGCTTGACAATATTTTGCATAAAAGCTTATTATGGATAAGTAATCATTAATGCTTAAGCATCAAGTTAATTATCATTGACCTGTCATCTATATTAGAACCTGTACTAGAGCACTCACTTTATTAGGAGCAAACAATATTAACCATAGCAGGTATAAATTGAGGCAACATTTCCATCGTTATCTAATTAACCATCGGTTCAATTTAATGGAATCTACGTTGCCGCTGCTCAAGTCAAGTGCTCACTAACCGGGAGCGACGGCGATTCGAATCGAATTCATATCCA